>JAQZBX010097264.1:0-11725 GCA_029593785.1 Cabassous unicinctus
AAAAAAAAAAAAAAAACATTGATTTTATCACCATTACCACTTAACATATAAAATTATTGTATCCCACATATTACATAGCAACTGCATTCTAAGATTTGCCAAAATTTCCCCATTTACATCCAATAGGCTGATTATGGCATTTTTTAAAAATAAATGTGTAAACCTTATCTCCTTTGTTTTTGCAAGACTGGATTTTCCAATGTATGTCACCTGGGGCTCTTCTCAAACACTACTTTGAAGCTGAGGCGGATGCAGAAAACAGTAAAGACCTCGTAAATAGAATCCTACTGAGTACCATCTCAGCCTAAACTACAATAGAAAGTACCCACACACCCACAGGAATAATCTGAAGGATTGATTTCATCCCAATGGCTCAAGGGGTCAAGTTGGCTTCAGGTCCTCAATGCCGCAGAGCTGTCTGGTGAAAGCAAGATCTCTTTTGTCAGAGGGACTCCTGGGCATTAGTTGGACATACTGTCATTTTCCCAGGATGCTGGGACCTCTGGCAGAGCTGCAAGCACTTAGTCCCTCTGGCTGCACTGGCTGCCAGGAAGCCTGTACCACTGCCAAGCTATTCCAGAAACTACCCAAGGCACCAGCCTCAGCCTGTGCTGGTGGATCTCAGGGACAGAAGGCCCTTGAAGCCTTCCCAGAGTGTCTCAAGACTCAGGTGAGAGGAAGTAGACCAATAAGCTTTCCGAGGACCTCATTTGCACAGGTTCCTGGAACTGACCTTTTCCCAACCACCCCCAGGATTTCGCCATTTCTCTGGGTGGTTGCCAGTGCCTCTCACTAATCTAAAGTTAAGCAAATTTAGTCACCACTTTGTATTTTTATCTGGCACACTAAGGTCCTCCTATGTGTTGGCCTAAATCCACCAGTTCATGCTGGATCCCCCATGAGAGTATGAAGCTGGGTGGACCCCAGAGAGCATGTCCTCAAAGTCTAATCCATCCCTGTGCATGGGACCTTTTGATTAAATTACTTTAGGGAGAGCAGATGTGGCTCAAGTGGTTGAGTGCCTGCTTCCCAAATGGGACGTCCCGGGTTTGGTCCTTGGTGCCTCCTAAAAACAAAACAAAAACAAAGAACAAGCAAAAGAAATGAAAAAACCAACTCAGGGGAGCCAGTGTGGCTCAGTTGTTGAGCACAGGCTTCCCAGGCCTGGGGTTTCAATCCCCGGCCCCAGTACCTCTAAATTAATTAATTAATTAACTTTGCCTTTGATTAGATTACGTGACCCAGGGTGGGTCTTAATCCTCTTACTGGAGTTCTTTATAAATGGAATAAAAAGCTGCCAAGACAGAGAGAAAGCCCCAGAGGCTGATAGAGGAAGCCCCAGAAGCCAGAAGCAGAAACCAATAGAACCCTGGAAAGAAAAACCCACAGGATCAGAAAGAAAGCAGGAGGCAGCCAAAAGCTGAAAGCAACGGAGCCTGGAGGAGAAGGCAGAGACCGGCAGATGCTGCCAGTGTCCAGTTGCTTGGGAAGAAAGTATCTCCTGATGATGCCTTGATTTGGATATTCTTCTCAGCCTCAGAACTGTGAGCTTATAAGTTAATAAATCCCATTGGAAAAGCCGACCTATTTCTGGTATATTGCCTTGGCAGCCTTTAGCAAACTAAAACACATGCTTTGTTGGGAAGATGTGTACATACAGAGGTAGAGTGTTGGGTAGCACAGATAAGGCAAAAACTATTACGTCTTGACGATCCACTTGTGGACCTCAGCTCTGCCATCAAACAAAGCTAAACACCTTTAAATAGAATCTGAATATATCACTATTTTATTAGGTGCTGTGGGTTGAAGTTTGAGTAAAATAAGAGAAAAAAAAGACCACAAATCAAGTCTAACAAGAAAGGTCAGGGGCAGACAATATGCTGTGATAAATCCTAGTGTCCCCATCCCAGTGTCCCTGTGACTTGTGGGGAATCCATAGGGCTTAAAAGATTTAGTAATGCAAAAGAAACCCCTTTTAATTTTTTTAACTTTTTATTTTGGAACAATTTCAAATTTGTAGGACAGTTGTAAAATAATACAAAACCAATAATACAAAACCAAAACCAATAAGCTGCCTACCCAGATACTCAGATTTAACATTTTGCTGCATCTGTTATTTCATTCTGTCTATCTATCTAATCTACCTCTCTATACATACATTTTTTTCTAAATATTTGAGAGTAAGGTGTATGCATCATGCTCCTTGCACATTTAATACATGTACTTATTCTAACAGCAAGGATATTCACTTATGTAACCTCATTAAGTACAGTTATCAAATTCAGGAAATTTAATATTGATATAAAGCATATACTCTATTTTCCATTTTTTTCTGAGAGTCCCAATAATCTCCTTTGGGGGCATTTTATCCTCCAATATTATTCAGTCCAGGCTTCATGTATTGCATTTAATTGTCATTGTTTCTTCAGTTCCTTTTTTTTTTTAATTGTGGAAACACATATACAACCTAAAATTTACCACCTCAACCGCCCCTAAGCATACAATGCAGTTGGGTTAATCGCTGTGCTACCCTCACCACCCCTTTCAGAATCCTTTGAATTCTTAACTCCCCAAAAGATGTCCTTCCAGTCAGCAAAGTCATGCACAGCACTGTCACCATTCTTGTTGCTTTGAGCTGTTCCTCAGTTTCCCCACCAGTATTAGTCAGGGTTCTCCAGGGAAACAGAACCGACAGGAGATACATATTATGAGATAAATGATAGGAATTGGCTCACGCGACTGCGGGGATGGGCCAGTCCGAATTCTGTAGCGCAGGCTGCAAGGCAATCATCTTAGTTGATTGTAAATGATATCAGCCATAGATTCACCCAACTGATGATTTAAATACATGGAATACCCTCCCAGTAACAATCAGGCCAGTGTTTGCTTGACCAAACAACTGGACACCATAACCTAGCCCAGTTGACACATGAACTTCACCATCACACCACCTATGAGGGGGTAGTTCTGAGAACATCTCTAAAGTCTTGACAATGTTTACCTTCTATAACTCAATAGACACAACTGCTGCCCACCACCTTGAGTGCCCAAATCCACGTCCACATGATCGGTGAACCAAAGACCCTTACCAGAGAGGGAGATGTGTGTGTTGGGAGGATTCCAAAGCCAAAGAAGAATCACTGATAGATAAGATCAAAACTGAGGAAGAAATTCAGGAGGTAGAAGCAGTTGGACTATTTCAAGCCCCAGATGGCTACAGGATAAGTTGGCCCACATTTAAACGCAGCTGGGAGTTGTTCAGAGACCTCTTAACAGCTATGTCATTAGAGTAATAGGCATTTTCAGTCCTGATGATGAGGGAGATAAGAAGACCTTCAAAGTAGAGGAGCCACCTGCCAGAAAAAGCAGACAGTGTCTTCAAGATATAAAAGAACTGAAGGAAGCAGGGGCCGTGCAGAAGTTTTGGGGGATAGCGGGTAAAGCAACAGAGAGGATTTGAAAATGCATTTTCATACCAGGTCTACACTTACACGTGGCAAACAACAAACAAATTAAAACAGAATGTGAATCCAAGAGTCCATTATGTCCAGTCGAGAAAGCTTCTGGCAAGAGAAATGTCTCTGAGCTGACCCCAGACACTCACTTCCCGCCTGTCCTACCCACCTCTGAGGCCTCAGGGAAGCTGCCTCTTCCTCCCCAGTGGAGTCCACGGTGCACATGCCACAGTTCTTGAGCCTGGAATACCATTTTCATGGCTGGTACACCCACTGCAGAGCCAACAAGACCCCACAGAGAGGAGCATTAGGCCAAATAATCAGCATGCCCGTTCGATGCCTCATGGGTAGCTCTGGAATGGGGACTCAGACCAATGGGCTAGAGATGCCCTGAGCCTGCCCGGGAAACAGTTCAGTCCACTGAGGAGATGTACACCAAAACCCCCAGAAGACAGGGAAACAGTTGGAGTCACAGTTCTTGGCCTGCCAATGAGCTGACACCACCTGCCATCCTGAGCTATCAGCAGGGGAGTTGCAAAATTCACAGGGATGGTTGTCTACTCTAGCTGATGACACCTGTTCAAGAAATATGAGGTTTTATGTTCATTTCTAAAACATACCTAAGTCATATTTAGTCTTCACACACATATACGTTATGATGAGACTAACAGCCATGTCAGATACAAAAACTTAAAATAAGAATCTACTTTATAAATAAATTATTTGACTTAGTTTAACATTTCCAGAAAATAACTTACAAGCACTGCTATCTCTAATTCATGAAACATTCTACTGAGTCAGGCCAAAATAGTGTCTTGTGGTAGTATGGAGCTGTGACCTCCAGAAAAACATGTTGTTCATTTTAATCCATTTCCTGTGGGTGTAAACCCACTGTAAATAGGACCTTTTGATGAGGTTACTTCAGTTAAGGTGTGGCCCAACTCAATCAGGTCTTAATTCTATCACTGGAGTCCTTTATAAGCAGAATGAAATTCCGATACAGAGGGAGAGAGCCACAGAGGAAGCAGCCAAAAGCTGGAAGTCAATGGAACAAGAAGCCAGGAGAGGCCGCCATGTGCACTGCTATGTGACAGAAAAGCCAAGGACCAAGGATTGCCAGCAGCTGGTCCAAGAATGCCAGTCTTCTGGGAGAAAGCATCACCTTGATGACACCTTGATTTTGGACTTTCTCCCAGCCTCAAAACTGAGCCAGTAAATTCCCATTGTTTAAGCCAACCCACTGCCTGGTATTTGCTTTAGCAATGAAGAAACTAAAACATCTCTTTTAAAGAATCCTTTCTGATCTATCACATGCCAACCAAGAAATGCTGAGCTGTTAGGAAATATACTAAACTACTATGGATGGTACCAAGATATTTCTCCTCAAGCCCCATGGATTCCCCAAGTCACTACTGAGATGGCTTGAAGATGATGCTTCTTCACATGATACCAACAATCTGAAAACAGACATCTAAACACTGATTATGTACTAAAGCTCTTCACGGTATCAACAAAAATATTGGAAGGTATTTTTGGTCTCACCTAATTCACGATAAAATAATAATGCTTTCTCCTGCTTCCCTCCCTTTCTGACTTGAAAGTACATAAATTGCCAAAAGAAACTACTCTGCTTAATCCAAACACAGCCTGCCCTTCATGCTGTGAAGGGGCTGTGCCCACACAGTCTCAGTGATCATCACTGCCGCTGATTCACGGGACACACGGGTGTTCTGTGGGGAAAGAGAACAAAGGTAGAGACAGGTGGCTGTTCTCAAAGTCCTTACAATTTAGTAGGAAAAAAAAAAAAAACCAACAAAGAAAACAACCGAAAAAATTAAAAAGCAGTAGGTCAACAGGTGCAAAATGTTCTTGTGCAAATGAAATTCCCAAGTAGGCACCAACACAACACCCCAGTGTGGAGGGCTTTGCTCTCTGGGGGGCTCTGCACACCTGTTCACTTTGGGGCGCCTGGCTCACAAGAGACAAAAAGGACCCAATGTGCTTCCTGTTCCTGTGCAACAGGAAGGAGAAGAGCTCACAGGCACATGTGAATGACATCTCAAGCCATTAGAGCTATGTCGTTCCCTCACCTCCGCACTGCCAAGGCGTGGGGTGGACTCACGATGCTACATTTTAGTCTGCTTTGGAGAAGGAAGATGTTTCTTACGCAACACGAAGCAGTGGCTGACTGACACCCTTGCTTTGGGGCAGAACTAGGTTAGCTTCCCAACCCACAAGGGTCAGGCAAGTGCCTTCATGAGCACGATGAAGACTCCACGGTTCTTGGTTGAAATTAGGACACAAAAGGCTGGATGAACTTGCCCTTCCATCCAGAGTAAGATCACAGAAAATGAATGAAAGAACACACCCCCTTCTGGTAGCTCGGAGATTCTGATGCAGTGTGACATTCTTTAGCGCTTGACCAAAATCAAGCCCCATAGCTGAACGCAAAGCAGTTTAATCCCTTCCTATTTTTGACAAAGTTGGTAAAAAGAAAAAAGGTAAAGAAGAAACGAGGAAAAACCACATACCCACAAATACAATCTTCTGTTATTTTATATAGTTTTATTACCATCTTTTTTAAGCCCCTAAGAGTCAGAAAACCATCATATAGGACATTTAGCACTACTGAGGCTTATAAAGGATTTTCCCAAGGGTCTTCATAATTACGATCCTTTAAGGCATCTCACTCATGTAATTGTAGGAGGAAAATTATACAGTCCTATCTTTAACCTTGAACTCATTTTTCTGAAATGGTACTTTCCTATAGTTCCTTTTAAGCATACAGCTATTCCTTTTAGATTTTAATTTCTCAGGTTAGCCAAGGGAAGCCTGGGTGACCTAGAGGATTTTTTCCAAAGCAACCTGAAGATGTAGGATGCCTGTGAGCATTTCCTGCACATGCCTGCTCAGCTGCCCACTCCACCTAAAGACAAGGTCCAGGAAGCAGAGAGCATCACTAGGAGTCCAGTGTCCAATACATTCAGGTTTTGAAAACTTCCATGAAGCCTACTTTGAAATCTCCCTTGAGAGCACTGTAGCAGCTAACTAAGCACATTAACAGGGTGTGGTTTCTCATACTTGAGGTAGAGGCTGGAGTAAGTGTATGAAAGGCAGCGTCCCTGAGATCTGCCACACTGCTCCCGGGCGTGCGAGGGTCTCCCACACAAAGGGAGGATCAAGATGGCGCTTCGGAAGCTCCTGGTAGGCTCTGGGTCTGACAAGAGTCAGGCCCCTGATTGGCTCTTGGCCATCCATTATGCTAAAAGCTCTTTGGGGCTGGGACAAAATCTTGTTAGTATTTGTGTCCCACCTACTACAGGTCCTGGCACACACGGAGCATCCAACACATTTTTCAAATCAAGAGTTGGATGGATGGATGGATTTGAAACATAAAATGGGAAAAGTCATATCCACCTTCTGCCTTCCTCTATAATAGTCAAAGCTTTTTAATTTGTTCTTATCTTTACAGTAGCCCTTTGAGTGAAGCATCCTTTTCCCATTTTATGGATGAGGCGACTGAGGGTCCATGAGTTTGACTAACTGGCCTAAGACCACATTAATGCTGAGGGGTGGGAAAGGATTCTGAGCTTGTGTCACTCGGGTCCCAGAACCTGTGTCTTTGCGATAAACCAAATCATCTCCTCCACAAAACTTTGCCTCTCCAGAGTTTCCCAAGGAAAATAAGAGAATAAGCAAAAGTAAGCATGTTAAGTTCCTGGATTAAAAAATAATATTTCTCAGACTGTCCACTGTAAATCATATAAACCAAAACATGCCAAAAAAATTAAGCTGAACTCAAGATCAACACCCATCTGGAAGCTGTTCTTCCAAAATGAAGCAGCGTTGGGAGCTGAAACCTCAGATATGGAGGAGAAAGGGGTCCGAGCTGCAAGTTGAGGTGGCCCCCAATGGTCCCTGACTCCGGGCACTGCCCCACCCCTCCTGCACACCAGCTGTGGTCTCAGATCAGATTAGAAAGCAAACATCAGAGGGCAAGGCCAGTGCCTTCACCTCTACTTTTCTACTATGACATCTATCATCACACTGTGCATATCCCAAAGGTTCCAGAAAAGCTCACCAGATTAATGTGTTAATGGAATTCTGTAAGCAGCTCATCATAGTAACAGTGAGAGAGAGAGAGAGAGAGAGAGAGAGAGAGAGAGAGAGAACTGCGTCCTCCCCAGCAGAGGAAGGTTCTGCTTTCTCTCCAAAAGGGTAGAGCAACCCAGCGCTGCCTGTTTCCTCTTGCCCACTGCAGCTACTCTTGGGCCGATGGGGGTAAAAGGTGAGGCTGCAGATTGCAAATGCTACCATCCCAAACGGGCGCGCTCCTGACGCGTGGCAGAGGGGTGGCGTGATTGTTCTGTAGATAGTTTACATTCAGTGATGGGGCTCTCCTGCAGAATGCAGGCCACATGGCTCAGCCACCAAAGACAATGACCCCTCCAAAACACACTCTGAGAGGTACTGATGACTCTCAAAGAGAAACTGTGGTTTAGAACTTCATGTCTGGCAATTTGTTGGGAAGTAAGCCACATGGGAATTGTCTATCAGATCCAAACACAACTTAGGTGACACTTTAAAGGGCAGAGCACAAGTCACAGAGACTTGAGTGGAAAATGGCCTTCCCCAGGCCACACTTTCCTCCAGGATGAGGAAGGAATGCAAGAAAGGCAGCGGGATGTCTACTCTTCAACCCTTTACTCTGGTAAAGCGCTCCAATTCCAAGCCCAATGAACAATATTTAGTCCTCACCTTGGTGGACTAAATCTGACGCGACTGCAGCCCCTGCTGCCCCCTCCATGGCCCCTGGGGCAGCAGCTCTCTCTGGCTTGCTCTGACCTGGTAGGCTTCTCGTCTCCCCCCACCTCCCAAGATCTGCTGCCGTCTACCAGGCAGTCCTCAGCCCTGACATGCCCTAAGCAACCTCACCTGTGCAGGTGATTTTAAACTCACCCAGAGGCTGATAACCTCCCTCCTCCCCCTCTGATGTTTCCTGAGCTCCAGACCCGCACGTCCACTCGCCAGCTGGAGGCGGCCTCAGGTGCTTGAACTGACATGTCCCAAATCCTACTCCTGTCACCCCAAACTACTTCTTCTCCTGGACTCCTGCCTTGCTAATATGGGGGATATTCACCCGGTCACCTAATTCAGAATTCGGGGAATTACCCTCCACATCTCTCTCCCCCATCACTCATTATCTCCCCTGAGAGATAAGCCAGTGCTTACATTCAAAGCATCAAAGGCATCAAAAAGATGCTTTCAGATACTGAAAAGTGTGAAGAAGATAAAAGCAGGGTCAGAGTGGCTGTGGGTGCTCATTAGCCCGTTGTGCTCAGGGAAGGCCTTTCAAGGAGGTGCTGTTCACTTGGAGATGCAAAGGGCAGCAAGAGCTGGGCCCTGCAGGTGGAGCGGCCAGAGCAGGTGCTTTGAGCTGGGAGGTGCCGGCCAGCCCCAGGCCAGGCAAGGAGGAAGCAGGAACGGGTGGCAAAGGGCCCTAGGGCCCTGGTGAGGGGTTCCAGTTGTGCACTGGCCAATGGGAAGCCGAACTCGTTTCCTGCTGCGGCTGTTACAAACGACCACAAATTTAGTGGCTTAAGAAAACACAAATTCATTCTCTCTGCGGGTCGGGAGGTCATAAGTTCTAAAATCAAGGTGTCGGCAGGGCTGGTTCCTTCCAGAGGCTCCAGGGGATGATTCGTGTCTTAGTTTGCTGAAGGCTGTCGATGCAAAAGACCAGAAATGGGTTGGCTTTTAGAATGGGAATTTATTAGGTTAAAAGTTTACAGTTCTGAGGCTGTGGAAACATCCAAATCAAAGCATCCTCAGAGATTCTGCCTTACCAAAGGTCGACTGCTGGCGATCCTGGACTCCTGGCACAATGGCAGCCGGTCTATGCAGAGGTCTATGCCTTCTCCTGCAGACTCCCTTTCTTCCCGAGCTCAGCTGTGGGAGATCAGACACATGGCTCATCTCTCTCCCCTCTCCTCCGGGCCTCGCCTCTTCAGGTTTGAGCTGCTCCATGGGCCTAGCTTCCTGGGGGCCTCTTTCTGTGCCCCTGTGCCCCACTGATTGCAGTCTTCAGCCTCCAGGACCTCTCCTTCTGTCTTTGAGACTTTTTCCTGTGTGTCTCTGCTTTCCATCCTTCATTTAGAAAAGAATCCAGCAAGAGGACCAAGACCCACCCTGGGTCACACCTCACGGAAGCAATCAAAGGCCACCAACTGAATCAATCCAATCAAAAGGGTCCCACACCCACAGGAATGGACCAATTTAAGACCATAATTTTCTGGGGTCCACAAAAGACTCAAACCAACACAATCCATGTCCTCGCCTTCTCCAGCTCCTGGAGGTGCCTGCCTTCCTCCAGCCAAGCCACTTCCTTGCAACCCACCCTCCCTCTCTCGGCTTCCCTTGCACAGCACCTCCTACACCTCGGACCCTCACATCTTCCTCACCCCTCCCACTTCTGGGGTACTGCAGTAGCGTCAGGTCTCCCTGCCACTGAGTCCATCTGCACACCCAGCAGCTCGGCCACCCTTGATGCCTGTCTACCCTCAAGCACAGTCCCCCTCCTTTGCAGGGCTGGTACCACCAGCATCTGACACCTGGCCTCAGCCCTCCAGTCCCTCTCCCATCACTGCCCCACCTCTGCGCTTTCTTGCCCTAGCAGCCCAGGGCCTGGCAGGCCCCACACCCACCAGGCCATCTTGACCTCGCGATGCATTATGACAAGGTTGTCAAGGGTGACCAGGGAAGCCACGGCATGTCTCCAAACCTCACTGCCCTGCCGAGCTCTGGGGCCTCCACTGTGGTCACCTGCACTACAGCTCTGGGCTACTTCCTGCCACGCTAAGTCTGTCTGTCTGTCTGTCTTCCCTTGAAGACTGTGAGGTACTGGGAAACAGGGCCTGGTTCACCCCAATACATGTTTTCAAAATGGGGCTTGGAGGAAGCAGCCACTTCTTGATAAAAAAACACAGCTAATTCCAGAAAGAGGGGATTAAACGCGACATGAAGAAATGAGATTCTCAGGAACTGAAACTCCCCCTCCTCACAATCAATGGCAAAATTGTCCTGAAATGTGTTGACTTTACCCAAACGTGCTCATCTGTGAAGAAACACTAGAGGAAGGCCTCACAGGAAGAAGGAAGTGGGTGAGAAGAAGAGGAAGCAGAAGGCGATGAGCTAAGACCTGGCCTCTCCCGTGGCAGGAATTCAAGACCCAACACGGAGAATTCGCCTTTCTTTGCCTCATCCCCGTATTTGCTAAAACCATGCCTGCTGATGGGAGAGGCCTTACTGTACCCTCAAAAAAATTCCCTCAGAAGCTAATAATGGCCCCTGTGAGGATGGACTGGGCCTTCAGCAAGCCATGTTCCAGGAAGGGGGCTTGGACCCCCCAGGCCTTTTCAGTCTTAGATACGGTCACCCTCAGTCCCTCACCCCCACCACCCCGGCTGGCACTGGGGCCCCCGACCCATCCCCCAGCCACAGAAAGCGCCTACTCTGCGAAGACCAAACACACCCAACATCTTATTTTAAGTCGATCGAGAGCTAAGCAGTTTTCTGACCCTAATTTTCAAAAATCACGGATGGCTTTTCAGGTCTCTAATACCTGCAATGCATGATTATTAGAGTAGTGCAGAGCCCTGAGCCGGGAGGCCGTGGAACCTGCAGCCTTGCGCCCTGTGGGCCACCCCTACCCTCAGTAAACTCGCTCAGAGAGCAAGTCTGTAAGGAACAAACACAAACAGGCATGGCGCCTCTACAAATGGCTGGCGACAGCAAGTGGAACCAGAATGCACAGACCACCACCTACTTGGGTGCCATTCTCAGCTGGCCAAGTCATCAGCCAAAGCAGGCATCCAAGAGGCTGCTCGCTGGGAGCTTGCTGTCCCGTCCAAGGAACTCCAAGTGACACGGGAGCCAGCCTGGGCTGCCAGCGAAGCCTGATGTCCTTTAAGGTCCACGCCAAGGCGTAGATGGGCCAGGCCTGAGAAGGGGTCAGCAGGATGCCAGGGTGGATGCCTAACCCACTGTACAGAGAGCAGCCCACAGTCTTTCTCCTCCTTGGATGCTAATAGTGATTTCCTTCCAGTTATGGCAAGTGGAAAAATGCGTTAGGTGTGTCTTGTCATTTTAAATAAAGTCAAGAAAAGTGTGCCAAAGCTAAAGTACATGAAACAAAAATCAAATATAATTTGAACTCGTTTACTTATGTTCTTTTCATTCTCCAATTTCAGCTGTATCCAAAATTTCAAAAG
>JAQZBX010097265.1:0-11716 GCA_029593785.1 Cabassous unicinctus
AAAATAAAGTAGATTTCAGGCATTTATATTCATTAGCTACAGATGAATTGAAATGTAGACAAATTAAAATCATCATTCTCATCTGATATTTTAATTTCTGATTAACATGCATATAGACTCTGATAGAAGAGAGAGAGCTTGAGCATATTGCAGCTTCTATGTAGGCATGGACAAAATTTATTACCACTCTGGGTTTTATTTCCTCTGATTTTTAATTTAAGTAGTATTGAAGAAGACTTAACCATATATGTACAACCAATGTCTTTAAGGATTCCTACTTGTAAAAGCTTTTGATTGTTGTGATTTAGCTTTGCTGAAATATTGAAAAGTTTCTGGTCAACACTAATTAGATCAACCCTTCTATGGTAAACAACCATAAAATTGGACAAATTATAAGAGGTAAATGTTTTCAAGCAATGGGAAATAGTGCAGTCCTTGTGATAAGGGAAACTCATAAGGTAAGCCCCATTATCAGTTTAGCTGTCTGCCTTGGAACAATTGTCATATGTGAGTACAGCAAGCTGGAGTCCAAGGAGAACATGTATTTTGGGTTGTTCAAGACAGTGTGAGACTTCTTGATGAGTACCATTTTATAGTTTTATAGGATTGATCTCAGAAAAATGATATTAGCATGGTAGTAGAATTCAAGTAGTGTTGGAGGGAGTTAGAATTTCAGCTGGTCAAGAAAGGGATACATCTTATGAGACACCAAAATGACTAATCCTTAAGAGTAAGAAACATTCATGAGAATAAAGGTCTGTTCTAAACACCCTTCAACAAAGTCTAACACCAAAACTGATAAAATTCACGGAGAGGCAGAATGTGATGATTGAATCCACCAAGTTAGAGAAGCTTGGGAAACAACCTGGACTTCCCCTAGATCTTGCCATAATAAAATGCAGAAAAACAAATATACAAAAGTTCAAGGAGGTCAGCAAGTAATTGAATTTCTAACTAGAACAAAAACACAGCACTCTTCAAAGCATAATTCAGTTGTGTAGACTGTGTTATTCATAAGTTCAGTATACAATAAACAATTACCTGACATGCAGTGAGAATCAGAAAATGTTACCAATAATCAAGAAAAACCGTTGTCTATTAAAAACTCATCCTGAGAAACACAGAGGTTGGGTTTGGCAAAACCTTTAAAATAGCTATAGTAAATATTTTCAAAGTATTAAAGGAAAATATGTTCACAGAATTGAAGGAGAATATATACTACTTATTAGCAGATGGACAGAAAGTCTCAGCAGAGAAAAAAATTCCAAAAAAGAACCTAATATAAATTCTAGAACTAAAGTAATACAATAACAAAAATGAAAAATTCCCTGAGCGAGCTTAATAGTGTATTAGAAAATGCAAAAGGGTCAGGGAAATTGAAGAAAAATTGACACAATTTATCTTATCTGAGAGAAGGGAAAAAAAGACAATGAAAAATAAAGAAAATAGACTTAAAGACTGGTAGGACAATATCAATTAGTTTAAAATAAGTGTAATTGAAGTCCTAGAAGAATAGGGAGAGAATGGGGTAAAAAAAATTTTTTCAAGAAATAGCGGTGAAAATTTTCTCCAAATTGAAGAAAAACTTAAATTTACAGTTTCAAGAATATCATGGTACACAAAGCAAGAAAAGTACATATTAAACCACACCTAAGAACACCATAATCCAATTGCTGAAAACCAAAGTTAAAGAGAATAATTTCAAAGCAGCCAAAAGAAAAACGACTTCCTAATAATATGTATGATAATTATCTTCTAATTAAAAGACAATAGAACAGCATCTTTAAAGTACTAAAATGAATAAAAAACACAGTCAATTCTGAATTTTATATTCAGTGAAAATATACTTCAAAAATGAGGGTGAAATGAAGACATTCTCAAAAAAAGGAAAGTTAGAGTATTGATCTCTTGTAGAACTGTAACACAAAATATGCCAAAGAATACTCTTTCTACTGAAGGGAAATGTGACCAATGGAACCTTTGACCTATAAGAAGAAATGAAGAGGACCAGATATAGTAAATACGTGAGTAAAGATAAAAGACTATATTTCTTTTTTCTGGTAATTTCCCTGAAAAACAGTGCATAAAGCAATGATCAGTAAATTACAGCTGGGGGCCAACTGGTTTTTTAAATAAAGGATTATTGGAACACACCCTTCTTCACTTGTACAAGAATTTTCTGTGGCTGCTTTATGCTACAACAGATAAGTGAGAAGTTGCAACAAAGAGTGAATGGCCTGCCAGCCTAACGTATTTACTATTTGGCCCTTTAACAAAAAGTCTACCAGTTCCTGGTTTAAAGCAAAAGTAATTACATTGTATGTTAGTGTGTATGACACATTTAAAAATAAAATATGACAACGTTAGCACAAATGATGGGATTAACTGGAATTATACTGTTGTAAATTTATTACATTTGTGAAGTGAAATGTGTGAAGTGGAAAATATGAAGTGAGAAGTGAAGAGAACCTCTGAGTGCATGAAATGTGAAGTGTGATAGTGGTACAAGATTGACCTTAAATAGAATATATAATTTAAAGTTGCATATTTTTATTTTAGTCCTCTGGAAATTTCTAAAAAGTTTGTAAACTGTTGTAAAATATGGTGCAGCAAAGAAACTAAAATATAATAACATAGGAAAAGAGCAACAGATGAACAAAAAAATTTGAAAGGACAGAGAAACAAATAGCAGGATGATAGACTTAAGCTCCATCATATAAATAACTATATTAAGTTTAACTTAACAAGCCAGTTAACTGTCAAATATGCTGGACAGTATATAAAAGCAAGCCCAACTGTGTACTATCTTCAAAAAACACATTTTAAATACAAATACATAAAGTGTGAAAGGAAAAGGATGACATATATGCAAAAATATACCTTTCAAACAATAAATATAAGAAAGCTGCCATGATTAAATTATTATCAGACATAATAGATTTCAAGAGATAGAGTGGTATAGGAGATAAAGAGGGACACTTAATAATAAGAAGAAAGGGATTTTTAAGAAGAAATAATGGTCCTAAATAAATGAGTATCTAGTAACAGAGCTTCAAAATTCATAAAGAAAAAACTCCCAGGAGAAACAGACTCTGCCACAATTATAGTTGAAGGTTTTAACATCACCGTATCAATAACTAATAGAATAAGTAGCCAGAAAACACTAGTGTTTTAAAATATCTAAACTACACTATTAAACAACTTAATTAACATTTATAGGTCCCTATACCCAAAATTAGAAAATATATATTCTTTTAAGTACACATGGAATGCTCATCAAGATAAACAACATGCTTATTTAAAAACTTGCTTTCTAAGATTGGGAACAAGGCAAGAATAGCCAATCTCACCACTCTCAAATATTGTACTGGAGGTTCTTGCCAGTGCAATAACATGCAAAAAAGAGTTAAAAAGCATAAAAATTGTACAGAGAGAATTTCTATTAAAGTATCTTATGTTTATTTTAGTAGAAAATCCTAAGGAATCTACAGGAAAACCTATTGAATTAATAAACTAATTTAGCATTGACATAGGATGCAAAATCAGTATAAATAGGCAATCATATTTCTGCATAATAGCTACAAAAATGTTAAATTTGAAATATAAAAATAGAATTTCCATTAATATCAAAATATTAAATATTTAGGGATAAATTTAGTAAAATACATGGAAGACTTGTATAGTGAAAACTAAAGAAATATTGCTGAAGAGATGAAAGAAGACCTAAATAAATAGAGAAATATGTCATATTCATGAATTGGAAATATCAGTATTGTTTTGAACTTTATTCTTTCCAAATTAATCTATAGATTCAATGTAATCCTAATGAAACTCTCAGTAGTATTGTGTTATTTTTAGTAGAAATTGAAAAGCATATTCTAGAATTTATATAGAAAACTAAAGACCATCAATAGTTAAACCTATATGAAAAAAAAGTTTGTAGGACTCATTACCTGACTTCAAGGCTTACTATAAAGGTACAGTAATCAAGAATGCATTTTGGGGTTAATATAAACATATATATCAATGGGACATGATAGAGGTCCAGAAATAGACCTCACAAATATATGAACAATTGAGTTGTACTAGGGACCAAAATAATATTTTGGTGAAAGGATCTACCAAACTTTTTGGAAACAGTAGCCAAGATTGGCCTCACCTCTGACACTAACTATAAGTTCAGTGTGGGATCCCCACAACTGCTCTCAGTTTTTGATAATTCACTAGAAGGACTCAGAGAATTCAGTAAAAGCTTTTATACTCATGGTTATGATATATGACAAGGAAAGGATTCAGACTAAAATCAACCAAGTAAAGATACATATAGGACAGAGTCCAGGAGGGGACCAAATGAGATGCTTTCAGTCACCCTCTCCCCATGCAGTCATGGACAGCATTGTTTTCTCCCAGTACTTATGTGTGAAAACAAACAAGGAGTATTTTCAACCAGGGAAACTCACCTGAGCTTAGGTGTCCAGGCATTTTATTGGTGCTCAATCACATACTGCCTGCGTGGTTGATCTTTAGTCTGCAGCCCTTCCTGGAGGTCGGACTAGTACATTCAGTCCCCAGTACCTGCAGATGCCAGAACTGATATCACAAGGTCCAAAACCCCAAACATAAATCACATTATTAGACTGTCTGGTGTCCAAGGCCCACTCCTATCAGGTAGAACATTCCAAGGGCCTAGAGATCACCTTCCTTTAGCAGAAGGCAAAGACCAGAACTCCCTTTGGGTAAGGTTCATTCTTCACTACACAATTAGTCCTTTGAATTAATTGTGCTAGAAAAACTTCATATCCATGTTAAAAAATAAACCGCTAGCTACCCAATTAACTTAAATTTGACCATACATCTAAATCAGGGGTTCTTAACAAGGGGTCCTTGAGCTTGAAATGAAATTAAAAAAAAAAAACATTATTCTTGTGGGGACATGTTGGTACAGGTGTGATGTATTTATTAAATAATGCACATTATAGTGTGGACTTAGTAAGAGGCCTGTGGTTTTCACCTGACTGGCAAAGGGGTCCGAGGAACAAAAAAGGTTAAGAACCCCTCGTCTAAACATAGATGCTAAAGCTATAAACTTCTAGAACAAAAGAGAAAATCTGTGCAAGCTTGGAATAGGCAAATATTTCTTAGGAAGTACAAAAAAAGCACCAATCATAAAAAAATACATTAGATTTTATTAAAACAATCTTCTCTTCAAAAGCCATCATTAAGAAACTAAAAGGCAAGTCATAGACTGGAAAAATATTTGCAGTACATGGATTTGACAAAGGACTTACACACAGAGCATATAAAATATACTTACAAGATAACCACTCCAACTAAAAATTAGCAAAATATTTGAATAGACATTTCATAAAAGAATATACAATTAACCAATAATCATACAAACACTGGCCATCATTGTTAGTTATCAGAGAAATGTAATTTTAATCACAACGAGAAACAGTATGTACACATTAAAATGACTAAATAAAAAAGACTGACAATACCAAGTGTTGATGATGATGATGTTGAGTTACTGAAACCATCACACACTTCTAGTAGAAATGTAAAACAGCTTGTCATTCTCTCAAAGTTAAAATGCCCTTGTCTAATGATACAGTTCTACATGATTACTAAACAGAAATGAAACCATACGCCCACATAAAGACTGATGCACAAACTTTAATAGCAGCTTTTCTTGTAATATCCTCAAATTGGTAACAACTCTATAACCATCAAGAGGTGGATGGATAAATAAATCGTGATCTATTTATACAGTGGAATTTTACTCAGTCATAAAAATGGAAAGAGCTACAGATACATGCAATAATATGGATAAATAAAATTCAAAACAATATTTTGTGCTAAAAGAACCAGATGCAAAGAATGTAAACTGGTTGATTCCATTTATATGAAATTCCTGAATGGGCAAAACTAATCATTCCTGATAGAAATTTGGTCATTGTTTGTCTGGGGCTGAGGGTGGAGGTAATGGATTGTAAGAGGGTAGGAAATAACTTTCTGGAGTATACAATTACCAAAAGCCACCAAATCTGCCCTTAAAGTAAGTGCATTTTATTGTATATAAATTATATCTCAATAAACTATATTAATAAATGGATGATATTGGCCAACTAAGATAGGCTTGAGGATAGGATGCATTTCACAGTATAAATGGTATTTATTTTATCTAATGCTGTCAGGTATACAATTTTTCTAGTTCGTTGTGTTGAATATATGCAAGATAATTTTTTAAAAGTAATTTATCCTTGAGAATCCTTTTTTCCTTTTTCTCACTAGCCTCCAAAATGCTTTCCTTTAGTTGGGGATACTAAACTAATTATTCTTCAAAATATTTACCTTCCACATGATAATCACTATTATCTATTCTCGTGTACTTATATTTGTTGCTTTTAGAGGCAGTGACTGTTATATGTCAAGGATCTAGAATGACCTATTATGTTGGTAGCAAAGGCCATGGATACCAGTTAAATCAGAAAGATATGAATCATTTTTTAGAGGATTACCATTTCATAAGCAGATAATGTTCACTACTGGGTAGAATAGAGAAAAGAAAGAGATAGCAGTATAACAAGGTAGGCTACTGGATTCCAAAACTATTTCTCACAGTTTCTTCATATTATCTTGGAGCCTGCATTTGTACAGAATAAGAAACAATCTGAAATCTCAAATAGTTTCTACCGAGACAAAAGAACCTTCATAATTTTCACTGACACCTGAAAGGAATTAAAGAAACCTGAACATAGAAATGCACACGTGTCTATGAGTATGAAATATTTATTATTTCTCTTCCTAAAGGGACGATTTTGAGCTTAGCACATTTGGATTTTTCAGTAGATATTGAGTGGTAAAAAAAAAAAAACAACCAATCTGAAAAAATCAAAGAACTTTTTAGTTCAGTGGAATCAAAGTCATCTCCTAAAACTCCAAGTGTCTGTCTAAGCACCTGGCCTGTGTCCATCACCCTGAAGGGAAAATTAATGGATAAGAACAATGTAGAACTTGTTCTAAAGCATGCCAGGAACCAGACTTAAAGAAGTCAGGAAAGAAATTCCACAGATGACTGCCCACAACTTGATCCATCATCTTTTCTCAAGGGAGATTTCGAGACAGGAATGTAAGTTGGGAAAGTCAATAGAGGTTTTCTTTGACTTTTACAAATTCTTTTCAGGTTTCAGAACAGAGACTATAACCCAATTCTTATAATTTCACATTACTTAAGTGAACATTACTTAAGAAATCTCCTTTTCTCATAGTTCTAATGAACCTTACCTCTGTTTAAAGGAGTCATCAGAATGAGAGTTTGCGAAGCCTCAGGATCCGGCTGCAGGCAGGGATACCTGCTTTGCAGTCAGGTCCGGACCAGTGCTTCTTAGCAGCGTGATAAGAACAGTTACTTGTGCTCTAATCTTTTTCTTGTCCCAGAAGTCATATTTATGAAACTTTTAATTATTCTTAGAGAGTCACAGTGATGCAGTTTCCAATAACTACTTTCTTTATTCCCATCTAAATCCACTTTATTAACTCAAGTTATATGTTTTGGAGAAAATAAATGTTCTTAGAAGATAAACACTATACCTTCTGGGCTTCTCTCCAACTCACATGAACACCTCTTGCTCCCTGCCTAAATGATATTCAGCACATTCATATTCAGCTATGGACCACCCACATGTGCAGAAGCAGCACTTGCCAGGAAGTTAATGTGGTCTATAAGTACACCATTGAACATTCAGTTCTCTCAGCCTGAGACCTGCTGGGTCAGCTCATCCATCTGTTTCCTCTCCACACAAACATCCTAACCAATGGTCCTTTAAATGAAAACAAGGCTTTTAGATATTTCTTACCATTAAGTTTTGAAGGATGTATAAATTTAGGGAATTCTGACTATATTTATTTCTGCTTATTGTATATTCATTATACCTGAGTTAAATGCTCAGTAAAATATATATAGTTCTCATTCCAAAGATGGTCAGTCAATATTTTTCTTATCTTTATAAATTCCTGAGTTGGTAGTACTTTCAGATAGTGATATAGTATGGCAAATCTGGTTGAGTCTCAAACATAATATTGAAGTTTAAGTTTCTGTATTCATAGAGAGCAGAGTAGGTGTGGCAGCTTGAGATTATTTATGAATCCCCAAAAGAGAAAGATTATATTTGTAAACTAATCTCTGCCTCTGGGTATGATACCCTTTGATTGTATTGAATTTAGTGAGGGGTCTCTGATTAAATTTACTTGATAAAATCAATTTAGGGCTTCTGATTGGGCTACGTCAGTAAGATGTACCTCAGGTTGAGTCCTCACCCCCTTGGTGGGCTGATATAAATGGACACGCAGTCAAGAAGACACAGGAAGAGAGATGAGCCATTCGCCTTGGGAAGAGAGTCGAGACTGATATAGGAAGCCCTGAGAGACAAGTCCTATGCCAGCCTACAAGTGAGATCATAAAAAAGCTGGGCCCAAAGACCTTCATGAGGAAGAGGAAGTCTAGGAAGGAGAAACCAGGCAGAGATCAGTGACCATCTTGCTTCAACACATGGCAACTGACTTTGGTGAGAAAGCAACCTTGATTTGGACTCTTCAGGGCCTTGTACCTGTAAGCTTTTACCCCAAATAAATACCCTTAAGAAAAGCCAACAGATTTCTAGTCCTTTGCATTGGCACCCCTTTGGCAGATTAATATAATAGGTAAGCAAGATTCCTTTTCAGTTTGCGGAAGTAGTATTGTATCAGGAAATCTACCAGCCCATATAGTGTCTATGTGTGTAAATTAGGGGGAAATTACCACTTTCTTTAAACATATATAGCAACTAAAATCCAGGGAACAAGTGGTGGCAAAAGAAATAGGGTCTGGATTTCAGCACCACTCACCCCTGCAGCCAGGCACACTTGGTAGGAAGTAACCATACCCAGAGGTGCTGGATGTTCAAATGGAAAGGGCTTTGGACTGCATGGGCTCAGAACATGCCTTTGCTATTCGATGGATGTTTACTATAGAACAAGTAGCTTAAGATCTCTAATCTTCACTTACATCTTTTGTAAAGGGAAAATGATAATATTGGCCATCTTGCAAGATTTGGTGAATATTAAAAGGCATCATATATGCAAGTTGATTAGCGAGATGCCTGACAAATATCAGTGACTACCAATAAAATTTCTGGGAAACACTTAATTCTTGTCTGGGAAAGATCAAGCATCAAGTCATTTTGAAGCTGAGAAAGAATTGTTTTATTCCCTGTAATAAACTTCCTCATAAAGCTTCAGAGGCTTCAATGTGACTTGGTAGAACAGTGGAAGCAGCAGTCATCTTCCAAGATTCATCTGTTTTCTGCACAGACCCAATAGCAGAGCTGAATCAGGATTTGGTGAGAGTCATCCCCTCTGCATCCTTCAAGTCCTTGATGGGGGTACTAATCTCTGCAATTCCTCCAGGAATACAGTATTGTTTTTTATTTACTATTTTGCTAGGTAGGGGCAGTTCTAGTGGCTTCCACTTGGCCTTTCTTACCATACTAGCCCTCATGCCACAGATCAGGAAGCCAGCATAGGGATTCTGCCAGTTGCTGAGTATGTCTATCCCAAGTACACATTCTGGAACTGGGGAAATAACCACAGAATGGTTTTGGGAACCCACTGCTTCCACTGTGAACGGACCAGAGCTAAAACACCATTGATCACTAGACTTACATAAGGCTCTACTCTGGTGGACCACAGTGATGTTTTGGGTCTTGTGGAATTAGTGTCAAATCAGAGCCAGTATCTGTGTTATCCCTGAAATGCTTGATCATTTCCTTTTCCCCAGGGCAGAGTCACCTTGTAAAAGACCATAGGTTCCTTTGGCAAAGCCTGGTAGAAAGATTAACAGTATAAATTTTTAGCAATGTAACAAGGTCCTTCCCCAAGGAGACCCAGCCTTCTCTTTATTTGAGGGGTTCTGTGTCTGTAAACTGTCTCAAGTCTGAGAATTGACTGATGGGCCATGACTCTTATTTGTGTGTGTGTGTGTGTGTGTGTGTGTGTGTGTGTGTGTGTGTGAATCAAGTTAGACTTTTGTTTACTTGACTTAGAACTCTTCTGCTTCTCCATATCAAGTAAGAGATTGAAAGAGAGATTTATTTTAAGGATTTGATTCGTGTGAACTTAGGGGCTGTGAAGTCTAAACTCTGTAGAGCAGGCCACAAACTGGAAACTCTGTTAAAGGTCGGGTCAAAGTCATTAGTCTGAATTCCCCAGGGAAAGCTGGCTGGCTGGAAATTCTGGCAGGTACCAACACTGACACTGAGTCTGAATTCTTCTTCTGACCTCTGAAATCCTCATTTCTAGCTTTTAAGACTTCCATCTGCCTGCATGAGGAGGCACCCCACATTGCTGAGGGCAATCTCCTTTGTTGAGCTTAGATACAATGAACTGATTATAGAAGCAAATCCCATCTTGAGATATCCTCACATTAACAAGTAGGCCATTCTTGACCAAATAGCTGGGCACCATAACCTAGCCAAACTGACACATGAAATTAACCATCACAGTCAGGAAAGCCTGAGGTTACTTCCTTTGGGAATACAGGTGAGAAGTCCTTTGGGGATTCCAAGAACTAGTTGAGAAAACTTTGGGGGACTGTTAAAAATATGAACCTTATTAAATAAATAGAGTTTTTGTTATTTATTATATTAGCTCATAAATGCTGCTGTATATTTAAGGGGTATGCAGATGGTAATTACAACTTCCTTTCTGGACCATATAAGACTTAGCAATTGATTTTCAAAATGTATGCCAGATTCTTTAGTCATTTGATTCTCCAGTGAAGAGTCAAGTAGTATTTCTTCGATGTGTGATGTGTAGCGTGAGTCAGGGGAAATAGGACTTGTCAGATTACAAATGTGCAATCGCTATTTCTAGAAATGTGGAGATATGTTCTAGTCTCAGGAATTGGGCATTGTGTACATTTAATACTTTTCTTCTCTATTTGTGTCTTGTGAAATTTAATGGTATCTATGAATTTCTTCTACAATGCCAATTTTGTCACTGTTCCCCATGCCACCAGAGCCATACATTTTCTAAAGTCACTTCAGTAACAAACATGGATGGGAAATTACTTATATATATTATAAATTTTATATATGCACACATACACACAGACATGTATCAAGGCAAGTTTCCATTGTTATACATTGACTGGTTGTTTTGCTCTTCTTTCTTACATAAACATACCAAGGCAGTGCATTCTCAAATCACTCTATGCATTAGATACACCTGGATATTTCCCCACTGCCTGCGTATATAGAATTTATGAAGAACTTGCTAGGTATTTCTGAAGACTCCTTCCTCATAGTAGAAGGCATTTTCTCCCTTCGTAGAAATCCTGTTGGCTCTCGTATGTTTGTAGTGTAGGATATTACATTATTTATTTTTTAGCAGTAGCTTGGCCTGCAAATCTGACAGTAAAATATATAGTGAACACTAAATCACAGGAAAGGATAAAACAATTTTTTCTTAGGTCATATCCCTAAGATTAATGAAAATAATTAAAATACACCATAGATTTTAAATTATTTCTGATGACAAAATAAAGATCAAATTCTTCTTTCTGACTATATTCCTAAATTCTTTACCACAATTTTCTTGATACAACCCCTTAACTGAAACACATCCTTAGTTTTCTCATAAAAGTCCTGCTCTTTTTTTTTCTTCTCTGCCTTTGTTT
>JAQZBX010097266.1:0-11710 GCA_029593785.1 Cabassous unicinctus
GAAGAGCTAGTATTGAACTCAGCTCTCAACTGGACAAGGTCTCTCTCCCCTCAGGCAAACTCCAGCCCCATGGAGTCTCCTCCAGTCATAGTGAGCCTGTTCTCTGGGCCAAATTGCCCTCACTGTATCCACAACTTCCTGGTCATTCCTTGCTCACTAATCCAAACCCTCAACCAATCCTAGCCAGGTTTTTTCTGCTTGTCTTAAAAAAATGGCAGTCAAGAACTAGCAGAAAGGGAACACTGGTGAGGAAATGAGAACTTATAGGATTGCCCTCAGGGATTATAAAATGGCAGACTAAATCTTTGGGACAGCTCAAACATTTCCCCTGTTAGCAACTGTTGTTGCTGGAATTCAGATTCCGAATTTGAAGATTGGCTCTGCCTCCAGAGCAAAGAGATATCTAACTAGCCAGGGAATGCAAAGTGCATCAGTTTGGATAGCCATTGGCTATTTTGCTTAATTTATATTGCTTCATTGGGTTGTAACACATGAAAGACTTGACTGAACTTGAATCCGTAGTATGAAGTTCAAATATCCATGGGAAAAGTCTAAGCAAACTTTTTCATTTTGTAATGCCCACTAATGGCCTACAATCAAAGCACAACCAGTTAGCTAAATAAGAAGCTATTAGCTTGTTTGTTTGAGGTCTAAACAAAGGATAATGTAACTGCTAGGTTGTCTTCCTTACTGTAGATATTAGCCAGGCATATTTTTTTTCATCAAAGCCAATCACTGTAGACAGCCAGTCTGACCAAAGAGCTTTAAAAAGGTTTCTCCTCAATAATAGAGGCTTTTAAAAAATTTGCCTGCATTATATTAAATACTTTTTATGCTTTCTTATTCAATTTGCCTGAGAAAAGTTCTGGGGTACTAAATCACAAGAGGACATTTCTCAAGAAACTAGAAATTCACTGAGCACTGCAAAATGATGACAAAGAAGCCAGATTTGGGCTATGGTTCATGTAGGACTTCACTTGCACAAGATTGCTCTTTCCATTGCACTGTAGTTTTTAAGGAACGTTTACGACAAGCATTTAATGCTATCGGGGGATTTTTTTTCTCTCTCCTTTTACTAGTCAGTAAAAATCCATTATCTAACACTATCAATTTTGATTTAGCAATAATTTGTCTATTTCCTTTGTCATCCCAGCTTTCCAATATAGACGCTAGTTAAGGTGCAGCTTTCAGTCAAATTACAAGGGTTGAGGAATAGAAGTAGGCTTTATTTTATTTTATGCAAAAAACATCTAAAAGTCTGTCAAAATGACAAGGAACTAGCAGAATAATAAGGTTACAAGCTTCACAGAGCCTCTTTGATTTGCACTTTGCTTATAAACATTGTAAAGTGGTGATTATCTACCAAAATATATTAGACAGAGCACATGTTATGGGACCTGCAGAAGCAAAACATTATTAAAATTTGAAACCTTTGTCTATTATGGTGTGAATTTTATAATTTGTAAAATTATACAATCATGTGTTGATGAAAATCACTGACATAGTCCAGGAAGGGGCCTGAAAGAAGACTGCCCAGCCCCTCTATACTTCAGTGAAGAAATTGAAGTTGAGAGAAGGTAGCAGGGTCATAACTAGAACCCAGCTACCCTGATTCCCTGTGGACAGCTGCCATCTTACAATATATTCTTCATGTGAAGAAATGAAAACAAGGTGACACAAGCAAATACAAGAAGGATTTACAAAGGTAAATTTACGAACATCCTCCTTCTGAGCGCCAAATTGCTTTGGAATGCTTATGCTGATACATACGACCTATGAACTCTTCATTTTAAACATCAAGGCTTTAACTTGATCAACGTTTTAACCATATGTCAATCTTCCCAACTCTTCCACAAACATATTTCATGTAAACGTACTGTGAGTGGTACTTAAAAACCAAAGCTGAAAGGTCTTTAGAGAGCCTACGTTTGAATTCTAGCTTAGACACCCATTAGCTGTAATTCAATAATTAACCCAGCCAAGTAACGTCTACCAGAGTGTATGGTGTCCTTCACATTCACTTCCTCACGGAACTTACACTCCACAAGAGTAAAACAGAAACAGGCACGGCAAATAAGAAAAGATGTATGTTAGCAAGCAATATACGCTGGGAGGTGCAGGGATATCGCAGGAAAAGGAGGTCAACGGGGGTTTGGAGGTTAGGGACTAAAATTTTAAATTTAAGAGAGTCTCAGTAAAATGATGGCTTTTGAATAAAAACCCCACAGACGTGAAAAAGCTAGCCATGGCTACACGCACAAGGAGTAAACAGCAGGTTCCAATCCCCTGAGGAAGGAATGCCTTTAAATTTGAGGAATAGGAATAAAAGCTCTCTTTTCTTATCTCACGGGAACCAGCATGAGAAAGCAGTGTGCCAGCTCTAGGTCATTATATCCACAAGTTGGGATTTTTATTATTGTTGTTATTGTGACTAATATTATGATCAGAAGGTAAAGAAAACTGAAACGTGAACATCTCCTAGACTCGGCAGCCAGGCGCTGTGAACAGCTGTGATGAGCTCAGACTCTTGGCACTTTGTCATTGGCCCACTGCTTTTCTCAGGACCCTTTAAAGAATTTCGTTCACTCACAGCTCAAAGCGCACAAGTTAATACAGCAACTAATCAAGAGGCCAGATAAGAAGCAGAGCACAATGTCCTGCCGTCGTTCTGTTGCTAAAGTCACAGAACAGTTCTGTTCACAGATGACTAGAAGCCATGACTTGCAAAATGTCTTTAAAGCTGTTGCAGCTATTTACTTATGCTCCTTTAACACCTTCAAATAATAATATTCACCCCCCAAAAAAGAGCTGAACCACACTTCTCACTTTGCAAACACATTCATAGCTTCATTTTCACTTTTCTTTTCATTAGCATACATCTGGCAAAGCACATTGTGAAGTTGTTTTTTGTTTTGTTTTTTTGGCTACATTTATATTTTCTTTATATCTTTTTGAGTTCTCTACCTGATAATCTTAGGAAAGAAAGACCAGCTGAAAGCAGAATTCTCTTTTGTTTGCTTGTTCTCTCTTCTTAGAAACTGTCAACACAATCATAAACATCTACCCCACATCATGCGATCTTACTAAAGTGATCCCAGTATGAAGCAAGATAAAAAAGAAAATCGATATGCCCTTGTCTTGGTAAAAATTTAAAAGGAAGCATTCTCTCTGGTTTCTATAAGAGTTATTATGAAGTAAAATATGGTTTAATACTGTCATCATCTGGGAAAACATGGTATGGGATAAAATAGTCAGTTTTGAGATATGCAACTGTCATTAAAATTAGGACGACCAAAACTGTGATTTCCTTTCTGTCTCCACACATGCCTGTTCATCACTCTTTCCCTTCTTTACATCCTCCTTCTCACTTAAAGAACCCAGCTTTAGCTCTCAGACTGACCTCAGTTTGAATCCCAACACTGCCACTTACCCAATGTGAATTCAGATGAGCCATTCACCCTCTCTAAACCCCATTAGAATAGGGGTATCATCGTCCTCGGTGAAGGGCATGTTCAACTCTTATACTCTTTTGCTCATTTTTAATTGGGTTATTTGACTTATTTTCTGGATACAATTCCATTATCCCTTTCCTCCCAGTGTGTAGCTTTCCTGCCACTTTATTTAACAGCAAAAGGGAACATAAAGGAAACCTTTGTGTTTGATGGAAATATTCTACATGATGTGGTACACAACTGTACATATTTTTTTAAAACTCATCAGACTGTATACTTAAAATTGGTAAGTTATCTTAAATTTAAACCTCAAAAGAGCTGATTTAAAAAACAGGAACAGTTGGTAAGTTCAAAAATTAGGGACAATTTCTTGTCTATTAGTAGTATTCAATAATATTTTAAAATCATGATGAAATAGGTGTACATTACATGAAAATAAGCACTTATGCAAAATGCCAATGGCCTTGAATAAGTGAGTCCAGCACCAACCTGTCAGGCATTAAATACGTTCGACCTTCTCATCCCTGTTTATAAGAATCCTTTTGCAGGGATGTCTCAGCATTCTTCTCCTCTGAACTGCTGTCCAGCTTGAAAGCGGCTAGTACTAGCGGCCTCCGTCCCGGGAATAGTGGAGTTTTAAGCAATGGTGACCAAGAGCATTCCCCAAACATGTAACAGGAAGGCTGCTGTGTCATGCAGCCACTTCAGTTAAGTTTTGTCAATGCTTAACGTGCTCAAAACGGCCTCAAAATTTGCCTGGCCGTTTAGTACGGTGATTAAGAATACAACGTGGATTTGAGTTCTCAGCCCAATTCTTTCTAGCTGGGGACATGGAGTAAATATTTTTGTTCCTCAGTTTCCATACCTCCCTTTTAGGGGTAGTGTATGCTTTAAGTAAGTTAATATATGCAAAGGGCTTCGAACAAGGCCTGAAAAAATGGCAATTTTAATTTTCTCAAAACAAATACCCCAATTGTCCATAGCCACAGTCCAGATCATATGTCAGTTTAGTTATTATTCAAACTTTCTCTGATTTATTTAAACAGAAATAACCAGGCTCAGTATGTCCAACTCTCCCTGGGAGTAAAATTTCTCACACTTTCAGGACATAGGCAGTGCTGGTCAGTAAGAATTCTGCGCAGATGAACTCGTGTTATTTTCTAAACAATTCTGTGAGCAAGAATCCATCCCTGTGACAGATAAGGAAACTGAGGCTTGGGGAGCTTAGGCAAATTATCCAATATCACCATTATTATAAGGGAATAAATCAGACTCAAACTCAGCTACCCCAGTGCCCACGCCGGCGTTTCTATCAGCAAGCCTCGCTCTCTGTCAGGGAGGCCAGGAATCAATACTGTTTTGGTAAACATTACTCATCAGGGTTCCCTCGAGGGGAAAAAAAAAGAAAGAATGAAAAAGAGAAAAAGTCCACATGCAAAAGAGTCCCTATACATAACGTCCATACACACACATGCACACCTGGGCACGCGTGTGCATGTGTGCCTGCAGGGGGTGTGTGTGTGTGGACATACGAGCAGGGCAGAGCATGTCTGAATGGGTGTGCTTCCCGCCGGCCACGGAGCCTCGCAGCTTCGGAGAGGCAAGAAGGACTATTGCACTGCACAACGGGCACCGCTTACTTTCTGCCTGTTCTCTCCCCTCTCCCATCCTTCTTTGAATAGCATCTGCCTCAGAAGGCATTGACCTTCCTGAACTTCCAGTTTGCTTCACCTGGAAAACCACACAGCTGAAGGAAAGTCCACAGCTCTGAAAGTGCTGCGTGGCCAGCGAGCAGGCAAACCCCGGCTCTGCCCCAGCACTGCTCACGGAGAGCCTGGACGACAGCAGCCATGGCCTTGGCAGTACAATGTGGCTCCATTAAGGCAGGGAAAGGGCAAGGCCCTGCCAGGGCCCCTGTGGTCGGAGATCAAGGCAAGAGTGCCAATCGGGGTGATGCACGCGGAGCCTTATGCACAGCTGGCCCGGGGCTTGTCGGCACCAAGGCTTATTCACAGCTTTCAGACGCCAGTCTGGCCTCCTCCTATTTTTGATGTTACGATGGTCATAGAATAAACTGCTTTTCTCCATAGATCACCATGGAACACACACGCTTACGGCGCTCTGACTGCTCTCCAGTTCTTGTCTTTAAATCCTCGACCTCACCTATAAGCCATTCACAGTCTCGCCTCAACGCACCCTTCCAGCCTTAAAGTCAATATCAACTGTCTCCACTCCTGAACGTGCACTTTGTTCCAGCCACATCAAATCTATTATCAGACAACAAACAACTCCCGGATATCAGTGCTGACCAACAGAAACGTTTATTTCTCGCTCATAGTAGCAGGGGTTAGCTAGAGTTCAGCTAGACTGAGCTGGGGTCCGCTGGTTTGGGATGGGTTCAGCTGGACGTGGCTGGCCTGGGTCAGGTCGCTGCCTGGTCTTTTCTGTCTGGAACCTTGGTACCTGCAGTAAGCACTATCTGCGTTTCGCCCACGTGCAGGGATGGGATTCAGGGAGGTTTGCAGAAACACCTGCTGCTGCTTAAAAAGCTCCGCTCCTAACAGGACCACCATCCCTTCCCCACACGAGCTCTTGCCATGCCCATGCACTAACCTTGGCATATACTTACTTTTCTGAGCTTTATAAAGTCTTTCCATAAAATGGGAATGGTAATTGTGCGTGGTTCTGGATATGTGAGAATTACACAGACGTGTTAGTCAGGATAGTTTAACTCCAATGACAGTAACGCAAGACCTTAATGGATT
Organism: Cabassous unicinctus; assembly: GCA_029593785.1. NCBI lineage: Eukaryota > Metazoa > Chordata > Mammalia > Cingulata > Chlamyphoridae > Cabassous > Cabassous unicinctus. The sequence continues at coordinate 6,218 of JAQZBX010097266.1, forward strand.
AACAATATGCAAATCTACTGCTCATCACATGAGGCCCGGTGTTCCTGCCTGGATGGCTCTTTCCCAAGCAGTAAGCCAGGGATACAGGCCCTTTCCTGCTGTGTTGCAGCTCTCCTCCCCACATTACTGCCAAGTTTTCCATGAAAGAAGAAGAGAACACAAGGAACAATCACCAGATATGCCAGCTTCCAGGCCCAGATGTGCTGTGCAAGATTCTTCTCACATTCCATGGCTGAGAAATAGTTACCCAGTCTAGACTCCACCCAGAGGCAAGCTTCCTGAGGAATGTGCTGCCTCGTGAAGAAACTGTTACGGAATCGGGATAAGAGTCTCTCTTGTTTAGCCATCCCTGCAGCAAGATGTAAAGCACACAGCTCATTGCCTGGTATGCATTACTCCCTTATACACATATTTGATAAAAGTAGCAAAGTATATCAAGGAGGAAAGAACATAAAAATGAAGGAAATAAAAACTAATAGGACTATTGTGTAAATAATAATGCTTAGGTATAGGATTAATTTAGGTATTTTCTGATTTTATTGCCATGTCACTGCTTAGGTCAGATATTAGAGAGTGTTTACAGTCCTTTTTTTCATTTTGTAATATCATTCTATGTTCCTAAAAGGGCTCTTACTTTTTAAAGTTACAATGAACTAAAATTAATGCTTTGAGAAATTCATGACAATTTCACTCCCTTCTGATGCATCATAGCCACTATCACTTCTAATTAGAAGCATGCCAGTTGACAGCTATAAAACCAAGCATGAAAAATCATAGCTGCCCATCTGGAATCCTTCTATAAACTAGCTGGTTCCGGGAATTAGAAGTTGGTGCTAATAATTAAGAATGGATGTTTGCTTTCCTCCTAAGAAGACCATTAAGGTTGGGTTTTTATCCCAAGGTTGCAGCAGCATGTTCTTCCAGTACGCCCTTGTTGAAACTTCTAAACCCTCGAAGTCTCCTTACACTCGCTTGCCAGGGAGGGGCACAGATAATAGTAATTCTTGCCCACATGTTCATTGGTGTGGCAGTTACGGGTCTTCACATTGCTTTTATAATCTTTCACCTACTTGGTATTTTCCCTCCATGTAACTGGCAGCCATTGCTTTAAAGAAGGAAGCTTTGAATAGGTATAGACCAGCTGACCATGATCCAGGAAGTTTTCCTTTAGTTGCCCTTCCTTCAGTGACTGTTATACCAGCAGGTGCTGTGTGAGGATGGAAAAAGAACTGGCTGGAAAATCAGGAGGCCTGCATTCCAGGACACATCCTGTTACTACTAACCTTATAACTGTAACCTGCATGATAATCCAAACTGCAAAGTGCAAAACATAAGCTGTCACCATACTAGTGACCATGTGAATGAGGCGCTGGAATGAAAATGGTCTCAGGCCACTGTGCCTAGTAAACAAAGAGAAAGAAGTTCACAAGCTCAGGCACATTCTAAATCAATGAAGACTCCAGGCCACTTCCTCACCTTTTCAAGAGACCTGATTCATATCCCGTTTTTGGAAGGAATGGAACTCAGACCAGGCGAGGGGCTCGGAGGGAGACAAAGTTTAGCATTGCCTCATCTCCCCAATCACTTTGTTCCAAACTGCCGTTACTGAAAGTGTCCTGAGCATGTATTTTCTGTGTAAGCTTAGAGAGAAGAATCAACACAGAGGTTTAGCAGGCAGGGAAAGGTCAGGAACCAGAAGCAAGGGGCTTTTCTGCAGCTCACACACAAAGAGGTACGTCTTGAGTACCTGCCTTATTTTGTCTTCATCACTGAGAATTTTTTGTCTTAACTGGAGACAGTTTATGTACACACTGCACACACACAGAGGCCCTGTGCTGCACTGCTTTCTATATAGGTTTATATATTCCATCCTCTGAGTTAAAGTCTCTGAGTCAACCTGTGGGAAAGAAACTATTTAATTAGGTTGAATCCAGCCTTATCAGGTGTATCGTAACACACAACCATATTTTTCCCCTGTGCAAAAACCTGTGACCAAAGAAGTGAAAAGCGACAACAGTGTTTCTCGATGTAGATTTGCGTAGTTGACCCAGACTTGACTACTTCCAAAGAATGGGGTAGGAAAACATAGATGGCAGTTTGCTTAGAATCTAACCTCTGTGTTCCTTCCATTGATCCCGACATTCAGCGTGCAGTAGGTGCGCAGTTTCTCTTACCTTCAACAGATACAAAGCCTAACTTCAGAGCACATGAAGAGTTCAGGATGAAATGTCTATTATGTGAAGAACACTGAACGGGAATTCTTATTTAAACATGAAGAATGTCACGTATTTTCTCTTTACACCTAATGCACAACCCCACCATTCTGTCATCGTTCAGAGGACTAGCACGGGAATCCAGAGGAAAGGAGACTTAGTCAACAAAAGGCAGTTTTCTTGGCCCTATTATGATAGCAGCCATCTCCAAAATTACATTTCTCTTGGGTTCTCCTCTTTGACTTGGCCCTTTGCTCTAATCTGGTACAGATGCAAGCTTGGCCATCTCTCATTGCTCTTCTGAAGAGAACAGATCATCATGTTTTAAATACTGAAGAAAAGCATCACAAGCTGGTACCCAACTGAATTCAAGTTTCAATTATTTTCTCACTTGAAAATCTTCCTCCTTTTGGAAAGCACTGTGCCACTTGTAGGAACTGTGCTTGGCACACAAATGGGCCTGTTAAAGGTGATCCCTCGAACTTCATCCCGCCCCCTCCCGTTACTTCATAGTTAATTGATTTCTGGAGTTGAAGACCCTGCTTCTTGTTCAACAGAAACTGTATTTCCAAGTGGAGAGTTCACATACACACTCAAAAATTAGGTAGTATTTCCATGAAAATTACATTATTAATCCAGAAGTTCCAAAATGACCTCTTTGAGTTCGGTTAAAATTTGGAAAATCTTTTTGTCATAGTAGGAGAAACCAAAGATGCACTGCTTCTCGGCTGAGATGTCTGAAGTTCAGAAAAAGAAAAGCATGTGGCCTTGATATGGAGAGGAATCAAGTTAACACTAGGCAAATTGTATTATTCTGAGAATATTATTTACGTATATTTAAGGTCTCTAGAAACCCAATTTTTTTTTCATAAACCTTTAAGAAAATAATGAACGCATAGATTTGGTGGAAAAAACAAATTGTGTGAACTCTTCCCTCTTGTCCCTCAGCTCCATTCTTTATATTTCTGGTGGAGCAAAGCGATTTTGTCACTCCTCTGATTAACACCTAACCACTGGCTACCCATCACCCAGCAGAGCGGTGTACAAACACTCCAACACAGCACAGCCTGGCTCCTGAGACTCGGAGCTCAACTTCTCTGCAGTTCCCAATCCCCTGCTTTTCTGAATGACCCACCAATGTACTACTACTGTGTACTTTCCTGGTTGTAAAATACCTAATTGTGTTATGCCGCTCCACAGCTCATTGCCTGTGGACATGCTGAATATCTGACTTGACAAACTTCTATTCTTACCTCTAGAGCCAGCTCAAACACAACCCTAACAAGAAGAGTTCAAAAGCACCGACAGCTCCCCAGAAGCAGCGCGCGCACTGTTACTAAATGCTCTATTTATGTGCCTGTCTCCTAGATTGGTCTGTGACCTCCTTGAGAAAAGATTTCAGTGTGTTTCTCTCTGTATTCTGCACTTTGCCCAGTTCCTTGTCAGGTGTGCATGTGCATGTTGGTGTGTGTGCATATGCATACATATATTCAGTTTTTAAAATGTTTTCTCTAAAATTGTGCCTTCAAATTCCTACATGAAGAAAAAAAATGAGGAGAGGCAATTTTCAGATCTTTGTGTGTTTAACTATATAGAAATAGGTGCAAAGTCATGGATTTTATACCTGCACAAACTAGAGCTACTGACTTTTGCTATAATCATATCCTGTGTCAGTTGTGAGAAGAAAATAAAGACAATTCTTTAAAAAATTCATCCAAGCCCATCCTCCCTTAGTGCACTCTTGTGCTGCCATCCTCTGGAGCTCAAAGCCTGTTAAAGGAGAGAGTCGTGGAATAATGCCGTGGAGAGAAGACTAAAGAGGATAGGTGTCTTTGTCTTCCTCATAATCGCATTTGTTCTGATAAACTAGTAGAACGAGGAGTACAATTTGGGGCAATATGGCTATCTCCACTCAAAGATGGAAATTCACAAAGTTTTCATTGGACCCTAACATTTTGAGCTATCTGAGCATTAGAGAGTAAAGCTGGGTTTACAAAGAGGGAGAATGTGTCACAGACATTCCTAAAACGGGTTCACCCAGATGCTGATATGGTTTGTAGATATCATTAACAACAATATGACTATTATGAACAATAAATAGTTGAATGCTTATGCATGTAGGGATTTCACTGTGGGTAACGTGGTGCTAATCATTTTACATGTATTGACTAATTTACTGTCATAAAATATAGGCATATTGTTAATAACTTTTAGAGAAGAAATTGAGGAAACTCGGGAATCTCACCCAAAAATGGAAATGCAATAAAATGGAGAGGAAAGTTTCAAATCCAGATTCAATAATTATCATTTCATTTGGTTTAGCATTCTTTTTCCATTTCTCTGTTCTGAAACATTTTAAAGGAAATCCCAGACATCATGCTTTTCTATGTTTACATATTTCAGTATGCACTTCTGTCTGTCTGTCCATTTATCTCCAAATTATTTCAAGTAAGTTGGAGATATCCTGTTCCCTTATATACACCTAAATATCTTAGTGTTTAATTCTTAAAACAAGGACATTCTGCTAAATAACCACAGTGCAATTACCAAACTCAAGAAATTTCACCTTGATATAATACTAGCACCTAATCCACAGTCCAGGTTGATGTTTTTATTTGCTTGCTGATGTCTCCGTTTTATTTTTTCTAGTCTAGGACACAATTCAATATCACTCAACACATTTAGTTGAGATGTCATTTTAACTGCTTCCTTTCCTTAGCCTCCTTTTAAGCAACAGGACCTTGGCCCTTGGGATGAATGTGGGCCAGTTATTTTATAAACTGGCTCTCAATTTAGGTTCCTCTCATATTTTCTCACAAATAAATTCAGGTTATGCATTCTGGGCAGAAATACCACATAACTGACATTCTGTCCTTCCCATTGCATCGTATTAAGAGGCTATGACATCAATTGTTCCATTACTAATCTTAAGTTGTTCTTAAACTGGATAATTTTAAGGGAGTATTCTCCCATTTTCTTCACTATCAAGATAATATTTTTCCATATATAACTAATAAGCAATACGTGCTGAGGCACCAAAACTGCTCTCAGTCCTCAGCCACTGGCTTTAGCACCCAAGATGCTTTCCTAACACCGCCACCTTTTCTGACCAAGTCGATTGTCAAATAAACCAGCCCCTTCCCTCCATCGCACGTGCTTTGTGTGCCACTGACTTGCAGAAATTGAATCAGGGTCTTGTAGAATAGCCCGTCTTCTGGATTTTGTCTTATTTTTTCTTTGTGGATTTTTTTTTTTTTTTTTTTTTTTTTTTTTTTTTTTT
>JAQZBX010097267.1:0-11709 GCA_029593785.1 Cabassous unicinctus
TTTTTTTTTTTAAATAAGCTTCTGCCAGATTGTCTCTAATTTGCTGTGCTTCTTCTTCAGTAATTTCCCAATCTCTGTCTATATTGACTTTGTATTCCAAGTTATCTCTTATCCTTCCTTCATATTTCTGCCTTCTGCTTTCTGTTGTGGCTATTAAATACCGCATTTTTTCATATGCCCACAACTCAATGGTGTCAATTTCTATTCTATCGATTTTGCTTTCTTCTTTTTTTTATTAATATTAACTCTTTCCTTTCAGCCCTTTCTTCACTAATCATCATTAGATAGAATATCTAGACAAAGAATCAATATAGAAAGAAAGGCTCTCAACAATACATTAGAGGACCTGGACTTAATAGACATATACAGAACACTACACCCAAATACATTAGGATTTACATCCTTCTCAAATGCACATGGATCATCCTCCAAGATAGACATATGATAGGCCACAGAACAACTCTCAATGAATTCAGAAAGATTGAGATTACACAAAGTAATTTCTCTGACCACAACGGAATGAAATTGGAAATCACTAAGGGCCAGAGAAACAGGTTAGGCACAAGGATATGGAAGTTAAACAACACACACTTGGACAAAAAGTGGGTCAAGGAGGAAATCTCAAAATACATCAGTAATTCCCTTGAAACTAATGAAAATGACAACACAACATATCAAAACCTATGGGATGCAGTGAAAGCAGTACTGAGAGGGAAGTTCATAGTCATAAATACATATATTAAAAAAGAAGAAACAGCTAAAATTGAAGACCTAACTGCACACTTGGGGAATTGGAAAAAACCAACAAACTAAACCAAAAGGAAGTAGAAAGAAGAAAATAACAAAGATTAGAGCAGAACTAAATGACATAGAGAATAAGAAAGCACTAGAAACAAAAAAACAAAACCAAAAGCTGGTTCTTAGAGAATATCAATAAAATTGATAAGCCCTTAGCTAGATTAACAAAGAAAAAGAAAGAACAGATGCAAATAAACAAAATAAGGAATGAGCAAGGGGATATCACTACTGACCCCACAGAAATAAAGAGTATCATATGAGGATATTTTGAAAAATTATATGCCAACAAGAATGGTAATTTAGAGGAAATGGACAAGTTCTAGAAATACACAAACAGCCTACATTAATGAAAGAAAAAAATGATGAACTCAAGATTCTAATTACAAGGATAGAGATAGACTCAGTCATCAAAAACCTCCCAACTAAGAAGAGCCCAGGACCAGATGATTTCACAGCTGAATTCTACCAAAGATTCTGGAAAGAGTTAACACCAATTCTGCTTAAGCTCTTCCAAAAGATATAAGTAAAAGGAATGTTGCCTAACTCATTCTACAATGCCAACATTACCCTAATACCAAACTCAAACAAAGATATCACAAGAAAAGAAAATTACAGACCAATTTCTCTCATGTACCTAGATGCTAAAATCCTCAACAAAATACTTGCTAATCACATTCACCAACATATCTAAAGGATTATAAATCATGACCATATGGGTTTCATCCCGGTTATGCCAGGATGGTTCAATATAAGAAAATCAATCAATGTAATACACCACATAAACAGATTGAAGGGATAAAAATCACATGATCATCTCTATAGATGCAGAAAAAGTATTTGACAAAATACAGCACTCTTTCCTGATAAAAATACTACAAAAGATAGGAATAGAAGAAAACTTTCTGAATATGACAAAGAGAATATATTAAAAACCTAAAGCTAACATCATTTTCAATGGTGAAATCATTAAATCCTTCCCTCTGAGATTGGAAACGAGACAAGGATGCACACTATCACCACTCCTTTTAAACATTGTCTTAGAATTACTTGCATGAGCACTGAGGCAAGAAAAGGACATAAAAGGCATCCAGATTGGAAAGGAAGAAGTAAAAATTTCATTATTTGGAAACGACATGATCCTATACATAGAAAGCCCTGAGAAATCTACAACAAAGCTTCTAGAGCTTATAGAGGAGTTCAGTAAATTTGCAGGCTACAAGAGCAATGCTCAAAAATCAGTAGCATTTCTGTACACCAATAACAAGCAATCTGAGGGGGAAATCAAGAAAAAAATATCATTTATAATAGTAACTAAAAGAATCAAACACCTAGGAATAAATCTAACTAAAGATGTAAAGGGCTTATATACAGAAAACTACCAACACAGCTAAAGGAAATCAAAGAAGACTTAAATAAATGGAAAGATATTCCTTGTTCATGGATAGGAAGACTAAACATCATCAAGATGTCTATCCTACCCAAACTAATCTACAGATTTAATGAAATCCCAATAAAAATCAACACTTCATTTTTTAAGGAAGTGGAAAAACCAACCACAAAATATATTTGGAGAGTTAAGAGGTCCCGAATTGCCAAAGTCATATTGAAAAAGAAAAATGAAGTTGGAGGTATCACATTACCTGACTTTAAAACATACTACAAAGCTACAGTGATCAAAACTGCATGGTTTTGGCAGACGGATAGACCAACTGACCAATGGAACCGAATTGAGAATTCTGGTATAGATCCTCGCATATACCGTCATCTGATATTCACCAAGGCCACCAAGCCTCTCAGTTGGGAGGGAATGGCCTCTTTAACAACTGGTCCCTGGAAAACTGGATATCCATATCCAAAAGAATGAGGAAAGAAGACCGTCTTACACCTTATAGAAAAATCAACTCAAGATGGATCAAAGATTTAAATATAAGAGCCAAAACCATAAAGACCTTGGAAGATAATGTAGGGAAGCATCTACAGGACATTGTAATAGGAAATGTTTTCATGAACTTCACACCCAAAGCACGAGCAGCAAGAGAAAAAATACATAAATGTGATCTCCTCAAAATTAAAAACTTCTGCACCTCAAAGGATGTTATTAGTAAAATTAAAAGGCATCCTACCCAATGGGAGAAAATATTTGGCAACCATATAGCTGATAGGAGCCTAATATCCTGCATATATAAAGAAATCCTACACCTTGAAAATAAAAAGACAAGCAACCAATTTCAAAAATGGGCAAGTGACCTGAAAAACACTTCTCCAAGGAAGAAATACAAATGGCTAGAAAGCACTTGAAAAAATACTCGACATCGCTAGCTATTAGGGAAATGCAAATCAAAACCACAATGAGATACCAACTTACACCCATCAGAATGACAGCTATTAAAAAAATAGCAGAATATAAAGGTTGGAGAGACGTGGATGTAAAGGAACCCTCATCCACTGCTGGTGGGATTGTGGAATGTGCCAGCCATTGTGGAGGACAGTATGGCAATTCCTCAGAAAACTAACAATAGATCTTCCATATGATCCAGCAATTCCACTACTGGGTATATACCCAGAAGAATTGAAAGCAAAGACACAAACAGATATATGCACAGTAATGTTCGTAGCAGCATTGCCCACAGTTGCCAAAATTTGGAATCAGCCCCAGTGCCCATGAACAGATGAATGGATAAGCAAAATATGGTTCATACATACAATGGAATATTACTCAGCTGTTAGAAGGAATAATGTACTAACACATGGAATAACATGGATGAAGACCTGATGTTGAGTGAAGCAAGCCAGGCATTGAAGGATGAACAGTTTATGAACTCATTGATTTGAATTGAGTAAATTTAACCATCTCTGAGGACCACTGTCTGAAAGATTGGTTAACAAGGGAGAGAGAAAGAAGGGTAGGTTGTGAGCTATCACCTATATGGGCATAATCTATGGTAAAGAGATAGATTATAGTTACATATTGAAGGATAGGACAGGTGGGTAGAGATAATACTGGGTTTGGTGGTGCAGTGTTAACAAGAGGGCAGATTAGGAGGGGAAGGTTAGAATACCCAGGGCATGTAGCTATGAATCTTGCCATCCCATGAGCCAAGCCATGGGAGTGTCATATGCCCCAGGGGGATGGGGAGGAAGGAACAGAAAAGATCAAATGGGGTATTTAGTGGTCATAGGAAATGTTCTTCATTATCTTACATTATTGGACACAGGACATGGTAAATATCATCAAAAAATATTAAACTATACCATCTAAAATGTAAACTATACTGTACACCATTGACAATGTTTAGTAGCTATATTCCACTATCTGTATAACAGTTAGAAAAATGCTGCCATACACACACACACACACACACACACACACACACACAATTTTAATATGGGGTGGGGAAGGGGGAAGGTATTTGTGTATATGGGAATCTCTACTATTCTGTGTGTGACTTTGATGTGACCTAAAACTTCTTTGAAAACTAAATGAAAATTTGGGAGGCACTGTGGAATGAGAGAGGGAAGGTGTCATGGTGTACACTGGACATCCGATAATGCAATGATAAAAAGAGAAATAATAATAATAATAATTAATTTGTTTCTTTTGTTTTTCCCATTTTCTTTTTTTGAATGTCCCAATCCATTAATTATATTTTATTTTAGTGCTTTTTTCTGAATATCCTTGTATTTTGTCTCTTGCATTTAAGTTTATCACTATTATTTCATTTTCCTATTAATTGTATTTGGTTATTATATAGGCTTCATCTTCAAGGAAAGTTTAAGTCACAGAAGGGTTACAATGAGGGCTGCAGAGGATCATTGTTGGTGAGTGTCTGGGATGAGGGATTCATGGGAGTAAGTTCATCTGAATATACATGAAAGATATATAAAATTCTTCAAATGATAGAGGGAAGGGGCATGGTCATGCTGGATAGACAGTCACTCAGTAAATGAGGGAATAGTGAATTCCCAGCCTGGAGAGACCTGCTGCATTCTCCAAGGGAGCAGCAACAGTCCCCTGAGTGCAGGGGCAGTGTCTGGCAAAAGATGATCGCCCAATGTTCAGTTCTTGTTATTGATGACTAGCCTTATGAGTTATGCTCTTGTAATTGAAACTTGGCCTACTGTTATGGGGTGGCTAAGGGCTGCCATCTGAGAGCCTCCTTGTTGCTCAAATGTGGCCTCTCTCTAAGCCAAACTCAGCCTATGAATGCATTACCTTCCCCCAAATGTGGGACATGAATCACAGGAATGAGCCTCCCTGGCTATAAGGGATTAATATCAAGTGCCAACTGGTAATACAACTGGAAAGTCCTTGAATAAAAGGGGGAAAAGGTAAAGACAAATGAGGTCATGTGGCTAAGAGACTTCAAAGAGAGTCGGGAGTTCATCCCAGAGGTAACGTTTATGCACACCTCAGTAGGATCTCATACAACACCAAAGTGGATATCACCACACACAGAGGGGCTCCTGAAGGCTTTGGAGATACCCAGGTCCTATATAAGTGGGGATAGCTGCAGAGATTGATGCCTTATCAGTGGGCTCTACTTTGCAATCTGTGCTCCTGAGAGTGACAGAGTTGGACTCAAATTAGTCCTCCCTGCACATGGTCCATCAGTCCCTTCTATTCAAACCTATATATGAGGCTGGAGTTTGCTTCCAGCAAACTCAGGTTTACTTCCAGAGACTGGAGCCTCTGGCCTGCCTATGTGCCAGCTCTGCCTGGAATCTCAGTGGAGCTGCAAATCCTACTCATCAGCTCAATGTACTCACTTACGTCACCTGGTGAGGAAATGAGGATGATGGACAACGGCCATCCCAGGTAATGTAGCGAGCCTGCAGCTGAAGACAGGATAATCCCATCCACTGTATCCATGGGATATAAGTCCAATCTCACTTGAAGATGGTGTGGACATCACCATTCCAGTCCCCTCAGGATTGGGGGAAGAGCTATGGACTAGAGTGAACCTAATGGTATTCTGTTGTAGACATATTGGGATTCAAGCAATGGAAGAAATTTTAACAGTGAGATGAAGCCAGTGGCCACTAGACACTTTTGGGTTTGGGAGGGGAAGGGCAGTTGTAATATAGGGGCTTTTTCAGGACTTTGGGGTTGTCTTGAGTGACATTGTGGTGACAGATATAGGCCATTTTACAACAGCATATACCATGCAAACTCTGTGGGAGAGAGTGTGGCCTATGATGTGAACTGTGGTCTATGCTTAGTGTCAAAGCCCCAGGATTTGTATATACATTGCAGGTGATGTGCCACACTAATGAAAGAGGTTTCTGTGAGATATTATGGGAGGTATGGGAGGTGGAGATTACATGAATCCCTGTGATTTTTGTGTAACATCTTTGTAATATAAGCATCTTTTAAAATATATATGAAAAAAATAAAAAGATAAATAAATAAATAAAGGAAGAATGAATATGAAGAGCAAATCAGAAAAGGTGGATTGAAAGAAAAACAATGGAAGAGGAAAAAATGCAGAAAAGAAAATTAAGAAAGAAACTCTGGAGAATAAAGAGAAAAAAGAAGGAAAAGATGAAAAAGGAACAAAGAAAAATGAAAGAAAAGCCCAGAATAAACAGGCTTCCTTCAAGCCACTATCAACCATCTCACTCTGCCAGTTCTTACCAATCACCCTTCAACCCACCATCCACAAGTAAGGAACAAAATTTTAAAGAAAAAAAGCCTGACCAGGAGAGGTGTGGAGGATCTTCTCAGACAGCCTGTTGAAACCTGCTGCCTTAGGAGAGTCAAACCTACCTGAGGGAAAGTGACTGGATAGCTTTCTGAAGAGCTAACTGACCCAGTGAGAAAACAGCTCAGTGAAGGAGTTTTCTGCCATGAATATACAAGGTCCCTAGTTCGATTCCCAGCTTCTCTTAGAGTAGTGATCCACCAGGATATCAAACATCCAGTTGATACTTTAGGACAGGGAAAACATAGACATTGTTTTTGTATTCGTTTCTCTTGGGTCCCTTATTTTTCCTAAAAAAAAAGGTTACTTAAAAAAAAAATAAATCAGTTTACTCACTAAAACCTGCTTGGAAACCTGTAGAGAGAAAGCTGCAGGGCAATTAATTGATGAACACCAGCAGCCTGAGAAGCCCTACAGGGGCCTAAGAAGGAATGCTGTTCTTCCTTAGTTTTTGTTTGACTGCTTGCTTGTGTATTTATTTCTTTTTGTTTCTTCTTTTTCTTTCCTCTTTCCTCCCGGCCCCTCTCATTTTTTTTTAAATTAGGTGTTGCTGGCTTGTTTCTTCTTTGCTGTGTTTCTTCTTCCTTAATTTCCCATTTTCTGTGTATACTGATTTTGCCTACCAAAGCTATCTCTTCTACTTCCTTCATCTTTCTATCTTCTGTTTTCTGTTATGGTTATTATATTCCACCTTTCTTTCTTTAGTACTCAATTTTTTCTGATTTCTATTTCTATTTTCTCTGTTGTCTTTTCTTTTTTTAATTGACATTTTAATTTTTGGCCTTTCTTATCTCTTTTTCTCTCTCATCACTCTGACCTTGCAAATCATTTTATGTATTTTCCCTATTTGTTTTCCCATTTCATTGTAGGCACTCTATGTTTTTATTCCTATTACTCTACACTGCTTACATGAGCTACATATTCATTTTACTAAGTCATATATGGTCCCTCTTCTAATTTTAACTATTATTATTATTACTTTATTACCCTTTTTCTTCTCTTACCTCTTCCACTTTCTCTGGCCATAATCTTATTCCTTCAAGGGAACATAGAAAACATCAAGGAAATAGAACAAGAAAAAAAAGTGCCAAAAGAGAAAATAAAAACATACACAAAACCAGCAGCTAAGTGAAACTCTATGGTTGAGAGACAAGATAATCAACTTAATCAACCCATCAAGATAAAAAGATGATGAGAGGGCAACAAAAAATTACAAACTATACTAACAAACAGGAAGATGTGGCCCAGTCCAATGAATGAACTAAAAAGCAGGAAGAGATGCAGAACATCAAACAACTAACTAAAGCTGTCCAAACTAATATCATGGACCAACTTAGTGAAGTGAAGGAAGAGATTAAGGATATTAAGAAGACACTGGGTGAACATACTGAAGAAATTGTAAACATACATAAAAAGATAATGAATATGATGGTGATGAATGGCACAATCCAAGAAATCAAGAAGACACTGGAAGCACATAACAGCAGATTTGAACAGTCAGAAGAAAGAATTAGTGATGTGGAAGACAGTACATCTGAAATCAAACAGATAGTAAAACAGATAGATAAAAAGATAGAAAAAATCCAGCAGAAAGTTAGGGTTTTGAATGATAACACAAAACAGGCAAACATACACATTAAAGGCATCCCAGAGGGAGAAGAGAAGGGAAAGGAGACAGAAAGAGTATTGAAGGAAATAATGGCTGAAAACTTCCCAACCTTATTGAAGGAAATGGACATACATATCCAGGAAGCACAGCACACCCCCAAACAGTATAAATCCCAACAAGCCTACTCCCAGATATTTACTTTTCAAATTGCCAAATGCTCAAGACAAAGAGAAAATACTGAAGGGAGCAAGAGAAAAGAGAACAATCACATACAAGCGAAGCTCTATAAGTTTAAGTGCTGATATCTCATCTGAAACCCTGGAGGAAAGAAGACAATGATAGAATATAGTCAAAGTATTAAAAGAAAAAAAAAAAAAACTTCCAGCCAAGAATTCTATATCCAGCAAAGGTGGCATTCACAAATGATGGAGAATTCAAAATATTCACAGATAAACAGAAATTAAGAATATGCCAATAAGAAAGCTATCTTTCAAGAAATGCTACAGAGAGTTCTGCAAGTTGAAAGGAAAAAAACAGGAGAGAGAGAGTTGGAGGAGAGTATAAGAACAACTAAAAAGACAAAAAGAAAATAAAAACAACATATGACATACATAACCTGAAGAAAATATGGCTAATGTAAGTAATTTTTTGAGAGTATTAACACTAAATGCTAATGGATTTATTTCACATTTCAAGAAACACTGATTGGCAGAATAGATAAGGAAATCCGACCCATCTATATGCTGTCTACTAGAAACATGGATATGGAAGTTAAACAACACACTCTTAGACAAACAGTTGGTCAAAGAGGAAATCTCAAAAGAAATCAGTAACTACCTTGAAATGAATGAAAATGACAACACAGCATATCAAAATCTATGGGATGCAGTAAAAGCTGTACTGAGAGGGAAATGCATAGCCACAAATGGATACAACAACAAAAAAAGAAAGAGCTAAAATCAAAGGCCTAACTGCACACCTGGAGGAACTAGAAAAATAACAATAAACCAACCTGAAAGGAAGTAGAATGAAGTAAATAACAAAGATTAGAGTAGAACTAAATGAAATAGAAAATAATAAAGCACTAGAAAAAATAAACAAAACTGAAAGCTGCTTCTTTGAGATGATCAATAAAATTGACAAACCCTTAGCTAGACCAACAAAGAAAAAAAGAGAGAAGATACAAATAAACAAAATAAGAAATGAGGAAGTGGATATCACCACTGACCGGACCGAAATAAGAGTATCATAAGAGGATACTTTTAAAAATTATATGCCAGTAAGAAGGATAATTTAGAGGAAACGGATAAATTCCTAGAAACACATAAACAGGCTGCATTGACAAAAGAAGAAAGTGATGCACTCAACAGAGCAATCACAATTAAATAGATAGAATCTGTCATCAAAATCCTCCCAACCAGATGGCTTCACAGGTGAAATTTACCAAATACTTTGGAAAGAACTAACAAGAATTCTGCTTAATCTCTTCCAAAAATTAGAAGTAGAAGGAACAATGAATAACTCATTCTATGATGCCACTATTACCCTAATACCAAAGCCAAACAAAGATGCCACAAGAAAATAAAATTATAGACCAGTCTCTCTGATGAATCTAGATGCTAAAATCCTAAAAAAAAAAAAAGGAAAGAAAACACTTGATAATCACATTCAACTACACATCAAACAAATTACACACCATGACCAAGTGGGTTTCATCCTGGGATCCCGGATATGCAAGGATGGTTCTCTGAACATGATAAAGGGCATATATGAAAAACTCACAGCTAACATCATTTACAATGCTAAAATCCTAAATGCTTTTCATCTAAATCAGGGAACAAAAAAAGGATGCCAAATATCACCGCTTCTATTTAACATTGTCTTAGAAGTACTTGTTAAACAGTGAGGCAAGAAAAAGATTTAAAATGCATCCAAAACAGAAAAGAAGCAGTAAAAATTTCACTATTTGCAGATGACATGATCCTATACATAGAAAGCCCTGGGAAACCTACAATAAAACTTCTAGAGCTTATAAATGAGTTCATGAAAGTTGTAGGTTATAAGATCAATGCTCAAAAAATCAGTAGCCTTTCTGTACACCAATAATGAGCAGTCTAAGGAGGAAATCAAGAAAAAAAAATACCATTTACAATAGTAAGTAAAAAAATAAAATACCTGGGAATAAACTTAAGTAAAGAAGTAAATGACTTATTAAAAGAAAACTACACAGCACTGTTAAATGAAATTAAAGAAGACTTAAATAAATGTAAGAATATTCCCTGTTCATGAATAGAAAGACTAAACATCATTAAGATGCCTATCCTATCCAATACAATATACAGATTTAGTGCAATCCCAATAAAAATGAAAATGGCATTTTTTACTTAATTAAAAATCTAACAATGAAATTTATTTGGAAGGGTAAGAGGCCCTGAATAGCCAAAGACATATTTAAAAAAAAAAATGAAATCGGAGGAATCACACTACCTGACTTTAAAGCATACTACAATTCTACAGTGGTCAAGACTGCATGGTATTGGCACAAAGACAGACAATCTGACCAATTTAATTGAATTGAGAGCTTTGCTATAGATCTTCACATACACAGTTATCTGTTATTTGACAAGGCCACCAAGCAAACTCAACTGGGAGAGAATGACCTTTCCAACAAATGGTGCTTGGATACCTGGATATCCATATCCAAAATAATGAGAGAGGAACACCATCTCACACTTTATACAAAAATCAACTCAAGATGGATCAAAGATACAAATATAGGACCCTAGATCATAAAGACCTTGGAAGATAATGTAGAAAAGCATCTACAGGACCTTATAATGGGAAATGGTTTCAAGAACATCACACCAAAAGCACAAGCAGCAAATGAAAAAATAGATAAATGGGACATCCTCAAAATTAAAGCATTCTGCACTTCAAAAGTGTTTGTCAAGAAAATGAAAAGACATCTGTAGCATTTTGGCAGTTTGATGAAGTTATGAATTCCAAAAATAAGTATTGGATTATGCTTGTAAACTGGTATATTAATCTGGGCATGATTAAGTTATGCTTAGGGCATTGACTGGCCCATAACAGTAGGGCATTGAGCCCCATCCTTTGGTGGGTGGGAGAATCAAATATAAAAGGCATGGTAAAGGACAGAGGGAGCAGTTTTGCCTTGGAGTTGTGATGCGGAGTCTTGACCTGGAGCCCTGGGAAGTCGCTTGGTGATGAAGAAAGAAAGAAGGCCCTGGGTAGAGAAGCAAGTCATTTGCCTGATAGTATACAGCTGGCCTTGTGGCACAAAGCAAGCCTGAGCCCAGAGAGAGGCAAGCCCCGTGAAGAGAAGAACCCAAGAAGCCTGAACCCTGGAAAACGTCGGCAGCTTTCTTGCTCCAACACAGGGCAATGGACTTTGGTAAGGGAAGAAGCTTATGCTTTCTGGCTTGGTAAGTGTGGAATTCTACCCCAAATAAATACCCTTTATAAAAGCCAACCGATTTCTGGTATTTTGCATCAGCACTGCTTTGGCTGACTAAAACAACATTCTACCCAATGGGAGAAAATATTTGCTAACCATATATCTGATAGGTGCATAAAACC
>JAQZBX010097268.1:0-11709 GCA_029593785.1 Cabassous unicinctus
GCTCCATGGCCCCAGCTCGGGCCCACCTGCTGCTCGAAGGGCCTGGCTTCAGTGGCCCAGGTGCCCCGTGGGATGCGTGAGGTCCTCCTAAAACGTGCCCAGGCCCCTGGGGTAGCAGACCCCAGAACCCTTGTAAAGGCCCCTTGGGCCCCGATGCGTCCCCACGGGGAGCCAGGCCCCTCGGCCTGCCAGGTCGGCCTGGGAGCGCACCGAGGTGGCCCACCGCAGCCCTCGTGCGATGCCCCTGCGGTGAGAGGGCCCTCCGCACTCGGGCTCCGTCTCTGCTCGTCTCAGGCGCCCACCCCCATGCTCCTTGGGTCCTTGACAGCACCCGAGACCCAACAGAAGCCTGCGGGAGCCGACGCTGATGTCCCGTGGAGTCTGCCCGCCGTGCCCAGGAGCCAGCGAAAGGAGCAAACCATGGCCGCGACCGTCCAGGGGGCCCTCCAGCCCGGGCCCTCTCCCCAATACCACGCCTCTTCGAATTCCTCTCGTTTCTGTTGTGAAACTACGTGAGCAGGGCTCCCCCAGACCACTCCTGCCTCGCTCTGTTGTCCTTCCCAGGCTCTGCTCTATCCAGAACCTTCCCAGGAAAGACAGAGTGGAGTGACAGACAGGGAGACAGAGAGGTAGGTGGACAGATGATAGAAATAGAGAAAGAAAAATAGAGAGAAAGATAGACAGACAGATAGGTTTGGAAAAGTAGAAATAGCTAACACCGACTGACAGAAAGAGAGAGACAGATCAGCTGACAGAAAAAGATATATGACAGACAGAAACAATTAGACATTGTGTACCATATTGTTTGATTAAAAAAAAATGATATGTATCCATTACATTTAATTGAGAAACGTATATATTCATTATCTGTGTTTACATTTTAGTTTTTAATTGTTTATATTTTCAATTATTAAATGTACAAAATAAAGTAAAAAAAAATAATTACACATTCAAATAAAAAAAAAAACAAAAAAACAATTAGACAGACAGGCCCTTTAAGACCTGGCATAATATCCCTGGCCCCAGGAAGAAGCCCCGCCTTCTCTGAGCAACCTGCTCTCACGCCTAGGGCCTGCCCCCTGGCTGCCCTCTTGTCCCCGAGGACCCTGAGGCCACCACAGAGGACCTGAGAGCCCCTCAAGGGTGCCCTGAGGCCTTGCTCTGGGAGGCCTCTCTAGACACCTGGGTCTGCCCTAATTGCCCTTGGGCTCTTCGGGGGACACCCTGGGGCCTCCCCAGCCCTCCTGGGAAGCCTTTAGGGCCCTGCTCCTACATGCCAAGGGCTGCCAGGCTGTCCCCCAAAGACGGCCCTGGGGCTCCGTGAGAACTGCCCTGGGCTCCTGCCAAGCCCTAGGGCCTGCTCAGCGGCCACCGCGCCCCGCTGTTCCCGGGCCGCTCTGACAAACTGCCTCGATGTGCCCCTCGCACGTCTGGAGGTCAGAAGGCTAAAATGATCCACACAGCCGCACTCCGTGTTTGGGCCTTTTCCAGCTTCCAGAGGCCGCTAACATCCCTCGGCTTTGTGGCCCCTTCCTCCTGCTCCGGAGCCAATGGCGTAGCCTCGTCTCTCCTGTTTGTTTTTTTTTAAGAGGTATCAGGGATTGAATCCAGGACCTTGTACATGGGAAGCAGGCGCTCAACCGCTGAGCTACACCCGCTCCCCTCGTCTCTCCTTTCTGACCTTTGCTTCCAACGCCTGCCCTCCTGCCTCCCTCTTATGAGGACCCTTTTGATTACATCGGACCCACCCGGATGATCCGGAACCATCTCCCTGTCCCAGAATCTTTAACTTAACCACATCTGCTGAGACCCTTTTGCCCTGTAAGGGAGCATGTTCACAGGATCTGAGAATTGGGTCACGGGCATCTTTGGGGGGGCTGTTATTCCGCCCCATCATCATCTAGGATGCCCTTCCCCTGTGCCTACCCAAACGCCCTCCTTCTCAGTGCCCCTGCCCCCTGTCACGTGGCCTCAGGATCGGTCCAGAGGCTCTCCCCTCCTTCCTGCTACAAAAGATAAAGGCCTCCAGGTCCCTTATCATGCCCACTGGGGACCCTGCTAAGTGCCCTGGGGTGCTGCTATGCACTCAGGGCCAGTTTAGGCACCCCTGGCCGGCTCCTGTCCTATGGCCAGGGACCCACTGGAAAGCAGTCCCCAGGCCCTATCAAAGCGGCCTTAGCCTTTGGCTTCGGCTCCCCCAAATCCTTCCATAATATTCTCAGGGACCCACTGTTGTGCAATGGAAAGCTCAGGGCTACAGAACGTTCTGGTTCTGGGTCCAGTGCAGAATGAAAATGCAGGGTCCTTTGTTCAGTTTCAAGAGGATGACAGCAAAACAGGAAGCCAAGCCCAGGGCCCTTCTTGCCAGGGCAGCTAGGTCAGTGGCTTGTCAATCCTGCTCCCTGAACCGGCCCCTCGCCTCTGCATCGACCCTGCAGCGCTCCCTGCTGGCGCCAGGGGTGGCCCGAGTCCAAAACTTCAAATGCTGCGGCTTTCCCTTCCGCTTTCCCCTCTGCTCAGAGACATGTCTGCGCCCCCCCGCTCCCCCCCCCGGGTCCCGCGAATGTGGCCTTATTTGGAAATGGGGTCTTTGAAGATGCGATTTGTTGAGATGAGGCCAAGCTGGACTAGGATGGACCCTAAAGCCAATAAGTCCTTTGGGACCAGTTTCTTTTGAGGAAGAGGAAATTTGCACCCAGACACAGACAGGAGAGGAAAACGCCACATGACACGGGGGCAGAGCTGAAGTGCTGCGGCTGCAGGACCAGGAGGGACTTTCCCCTAAGGCTTTGGGGGCAGCGTGGCCCTGCCGATGCCTTGATTTCAGATTTCTGGTCTCCAGAACTGTAAGAGACTCAATGTCTCTGGTCTCAAGCCCCCATGTTTGTGGTACTTGGTGACAGCAGCCCTGGGAACACAGGCGCCTCTCCAAGGTGATCAGTAAGGTGACCCACGTCCACGGCAGGCTCTGGGCATGGAGGAGGCCATGTGGGGTAATGCCTGAACCCCTAAGACCCACTTCCCACAGGCTCCCGCTAGAGCAGAGGTTCTCAGGGACAGGTCTGGCTCACTCACCTTTCCACTCCCTATAAATCTCTGTAGAATGAATGAAGGCAATGAATGACCCTGGGCTGGTTTTAGATGCCTCTAAAACTCCTCTAGAACGTTCCTGGGACCGTGCTAGAAAGTTCTAGCAGAATCTATACCTACCTCTGAATCGATCCATAGGCCTCTGTTGTAATATGTCAGAAAGCCAAGACCTACCATGTTTGACCCCACAATTTTCCCAGGATGGGCTCAGGAAAACCCGCATAGAAGCCCACTGCAATTGTTTCCCTGGACTCCACTCAGAGGCCCAGGGAACAGCTAAAATGGACGCGGGTGCCTGTGACACAACGCCCGGGGGCTGGTTATACTATAACCAGGGTCTTGCTGCCGTGCAACAAGATTCTGCTCTAGTCCCTTATTACCAAGTCCCGCCGTCATAGGTCTCAGGGCCACGATACAGATACACTCACGGCCAGCCTATTTTCAAGCAAAAGCCAGCACCCTGCTCCAGTGCAGTCCTGGAGCTAATGTCCCCAGGAAATGGCAACTGCCACTGGGGCACGTAAAGGAAAATCCCAGAAGCATGCTAAGAGAGACACAAGACAAACCACCAGCGCCCACTATAATCGGCTCAGGATTCCTGAACCCTCCATCACCTCTAGGGCCATCTGCCAAGGGCCCCAGCTCTCTAACAACAGGCCCCGCTGGCACAACCACTTCCCTAAGAAGCACCTTTTGGAAGCTCCGCCCCATCAGTGCAGGTGAGCCTATTGCCCCCTCCCAGCAGGGCACGGAGGCAAGAAGGGAGGCTGATCCCACTTGACAAACTGGGAAACTGAGGTTCCGAGGTGGGGTGTGTTGCTTCCCCAAGGTCACACAGCTGGCAAGTGGTGGAAGAGAATTCCAACCTGAGTCTAACCAAGGCCTGTAGCCTCCACACCTCCAAGTGTCTGCTGATGTTGAGGATTTATGTTGATTCAGGGCCCTGAGGTCCGGGGTTCAAGCCAGCCCTAGGAGAATGTGGGAATTTAATTTGTTCACTCAACAAAATATTTACGAGCACTCGTTCTAGGCGCTGGGGATGTGAACACAATACACAGTGCAGAACAATAGATAAACAATATACAGGACAAGAAACAGAGGAATATGCAAGAAAGAGGTTTTACCTGTCTGTGGAGTAAAAAAAGAAAAACGAGCAGGGTGATGAGGGCTGCAGGTTTTGCAAGTTGAAACGGGTGGGTGGAGATGAAAGACGAGCACGGAAGGGAGGGGGCCTGGGTGGGAGCCTGGGGACAGAGTTCCAGGCAGAGGGAACAGCGGGTGCAAAGGCTCAGAGGGGGCAGGTCTGGTGGAGGGGCAGCGTGGGGGCTGTGCCCACCGAGCAGGGGAGGGCGGGAGTAGGGGGCCCGAGGCCCAGGAATCCGATGGCCTTTACTGCCCATCCCGGTGAAGGCGCAGAGACAGCACGGAGCCCCACTGCTCCCGGGAGCCAAGGGGCACGGCTCCAGGGGTCTCTCTCCTGGGTGTCTGTCACCCACCCCAGCCACAGTTCCTCCCCCAGCACACACGGGACCATGCTGCGCCCCCGCGAGGCAGCCTGATGCAGGACGGGGTGCCAAGGAGACGCCCCAACAACCGCTGGAGGAAACAGGGGAGCGGGTTGTTGTTGTAAACAGGGTGGCCCCACCCCAAACGGAAACACCTGCGGCCGGAGGGGGGCCGCCCTCTCCCAGCCTCAGAGCCCTCGCTGGGGCTCCATCCCCCCCCCCCAGGCCTCTGTTCCCCTCTTCCTATATTTGTCCCTTATACCTGGGCCTCTGCTCCCCTCCCGGGTCTCCTGGGCCTCTGTTCCCACCCCTTCTGGGTCTGTCTCCCCCCTCCAGGTCCCCGTTCCCCTCCTCCTAGATTTGTCCCTCATACCTGGACCTCCTGTCCCTCTCCCTCTGCGCCCGTTCCCTCTCCTTCTGGGTCCCAACCCCCTCAGGGCCTGATTCCTCTCTGGGTCTGTCTCCCTCCTTCTGGGCCACTATCATTCCCTACTGCTGGTCCTATGTCCCCCACTCCCTCCTTGGGCCTCTGTTCCCACCCCCTCCAGGTCCCTGTCCCCCTTCCTGGATTTGTCCCCCATATCTGAGCCCCTGTTCCCCCTTCTCTTGGCCTGCCCCCCTCCTTCTGGGTGCCACCCCCTTCAGGGTCTCTGTCCCCCCTCTGTAGGTCTTTCTTCCTCCTTCTGGGTCACTTGTCATCCCCATCCTCTCCCTCTGGACCTCTGCACCCCTAATCTCTGAGCCTCT
The DNA here is from genome assembly GCA_029593785.1 of Cabassous unicinctus. Lineage (NCBI taxonomy): Eukaryota > Metazoa > Chordata > Mammalia > Cingulata > Chlamyphoridae > Cabassous > Cabassous unicinctus. The sequence continues at coordinate 5,343 of JAQZBX010097268.1, forward strand.
GTTCCCACCCCCTTTGGTCTATCTGTCCCCCTCCAGGTCCTGTCCCCCTTTTCCTGGATTTGTCCCCCATCAGGGCCCCTCCAGCACAGAGCAAGTAACATGTTCAGGCTCTGAAACTCTGGGCGGTGCCCCCTCCTGACCCTCCCTGCCCCTTCCTGCCCCCTTTGATGCGTCCCCACTTCCTCTGGCAGGAACCCCCGCCCTAGCCGGGCCAGGGTAAAAGGCAGCTGCTGGGCCGGGAGGCAGCAGCGGCTCTTCCTCGTGGCCCTGTCTCCCAACCCTTGTACCAGTGCTGGGCCTCAGACCCTGGTACAGGCCTGGGGGGCAGGGACGTGGGGACCCGGCACCCGCACGTCACGGCAGAATGACGCTGGAGGTCCACTCCACTCTCCTCGCTGAGCCACCTCCGTCCTTACCCCCAGCCCCACAAGCCCTGGCCTCCCTCTGCTGTCCTCTCCCGCCGCTGACCCCAAGGCTTCCGTAAGCTCATACCTGGCTCAGCTGACTGCCTCTCCTGGCTGAGCCCTTGGTCTCCCCGCCTTTCCCTGCTTCTCTCTTCACCCAGCAGAATGCCTCCCTGGCTCTTGCCCTCCCATCTTGCCCATCTCTATCTGCCCCTGCCTGTTTTCCTTCCTGTCCCCCAATCCCACCCCCAAGCCCTTCCCTGCAGAGCTGGCTCCTGGCTGCCCCCACCCTGGCCCTGCGACCTGCCCTCCAGGCCAATTTCCTTGCAGGGGCAGCTGGTACAAAGAAACTTCCAAAATCTGAGACCTGGGGCACCGCTCAGGTTCTACTGAGAGGGGACCTGTCCCAGAGCCCATTTCCTCCCCCCAAGTGGGCACAACGCAGGCTGAGGAGCAGGGCTGGGGCCCCTGCAGTCCTGCCAAGAGCTCCTGCTTGGCTCCACTCCTTCATCAGGGGAGACAGGTAGGCCCACGGCGGACATAAAAAAAGCCTCAGGCCCACCTGCGGCCGCAGCCCGGGCAGAGCAGCTCCCCCTCTGCCCCTTCCCACTCTAAGCGGCCAGGAAGACACTTGGAGAAGGTGGGGTTGGAAGGATGGGGGAAGATGGGGGAGCACTGGGAACCTGCGCCTGCACTTCCTCCCCAGAGGATGGGGGAGGGTAGATGATCTTGTTTATTCAGGAGCCAAGACAGTGACCCAGAGAAAGAAGGCCCAGGCTGCTTTCTCCACCCAGAGACCAGAGGGAGAAGGCAGAGATTTGGCCTTGTTCTCAGTCATAATTCCCCAGAGGACAGACAGAGACCCGAAAACTTTCATGCCAACCTTGCTAAATTCCAGGGACACTCCCTCCGCTGGGTCAGGGCTGAGAGATGCCAGAGTGTGGCCTGGGGATGGGAAAATAACTTTATTTATACTGAGCCGGGGGGCGGGCAGGTGTCCAGCTTCAGAACTTCTGGAACTGCTTCTTGGTGCCAGCAGCCTTGGTGACCTTGAGCACGTTGAAGCGCACGGTCTTGCTCAGGGGCCGGCACTCACCCACCGTGACGATGTCGCCAATCTGGACGTCCCTGGGGGGAGGGCAAGCAGCAGTCTGGACATCAGGAAGGACCACACCGAGCCCGGTGACTCAGAGGGGGCTCTTCCCACTGCCAGGTTGAGGCGTCCCAGCTCCAGCTTCCATGTCCATCTGCCCCACGGCCGTGACCGCCTAAGCACTACCTGCACACCAGGCGCCAGGCCTAACGTGGGCAGAGAGTACACCGAGACCCTTGCAGCGACCTCGGGGGGTGGGGGTGGGGGCTGCTTTGACCCCCATTTTAAGGGGGCAATCTGGAGGCTCCCAAGGACACTCGTTCACAACAGCCCCCCCACGCCCACCCCTCGCCCGGAGCATCACTGAGCACCTGTGGCAGGCCCCAGCCTCTGCAACCTGCTGCCTCAACTGCTCACAGGGCCCCCTCGGCAGTTCCCAAGCCACCCCTCCACGAGGCCTCCCGGCCCTCCTTTTTTCTCATCCAGCTGACTGGTCTTCCCCGCTAGAACGTTCTGTCTACGCAAGCAGGACCCTGCCACTTGTTCACCACGAAAGGCCCCGCATCCAGCACCAAGCCGAGAATGTGACGCTCGATGTGAAATGAAATGTCTAAGGAACGAGCCTTCTAATTCCCACCTTCCCAAGGCTCTCATCTGGCATAATGTTCTAATCCTTAGTCCCAAAACTTTTGCCTACTAGAACATTCTGAAGCCAGGTTCAAGTTAGCCCAGGCCTAGGCACGGAGGACAGGGAGGCTGATAGCCCGCTCACCTGAAGCAGGGGGACAGGTGCACAGACATGTTCTTGTGGCGCTTCTCGAAGCGGTTATACTTGCGGATATAGTGGAGGTAGTCCCTGCGGATGACGATGGTCCTCTGCATCTTCATCTTGGTGACCACGCCTGGGGGTGGGGTGGGGTGGGCAGGCTCTGGCTCAGGCCCCAGGGAACCCTGGAGCACACTGGGAACAGGAGCTGCTGAGGGGTCCCAAGGACCCCCAGTGCCGGCATCAGCTTTGCCAAGCAGATTTCTTGGCACTGCCCGTGGCGGACATCCAAAGACCGTCGTGAAAACAGACTTCACTTGCCAGTGTCCTGGGGTCCCAACTCCAGCTCCGACACTCTCAGACCCAAGAAGGCCAGGACGCCAGCCCCCTCCTCACCCCTAGGTCCCAGAGCCCCTCACTCACCAGACAGGATGCGCCCTCGGATGGAGACGTTACCGGTGAAGGGACATTTCTTGTCGATGTAGGTGCCCTCAATGGCCTGTAGGGTAAAGAGGAAGACGGGTGAGCCTTGGCCATGCAGTTCCTGAAGTAAACAGGGGGTGTGCCCTCAGAAACACAAACTACAATTCCCAGCAGCCCCTGACAGCCACTCAGATGTGGGCGGGACAACTCTGCTTGGACACATGTGCAGGCACATAGAGGAGAATCTGATTCTTTATGGGCCCCCGCACCTCCTTGGGTGTCTTGAAGCCCAGACCGATATTCTTGTAGTAGCGCGGGAGCTTCTCCTTGCCAGTTTCTCCAAGGAGGACCCTCTTCTTGTTTTGGAAGATTGTTGGCTGCTTTTGGTAGGCACGCTCAGTCTGTGGAGAGGAAGCTGATAAGCTGATGGGCAACAAACCCCTCAGACCCCATTTTCTACAACTCTCACCTCCACCTTCAAACCCCAACATTTCTGGGACTTATTCCTAGTATACCACTCAGTCAACAATTAATTCCTGAAACGAACAGATTCAAGAATCACCTCCTAAAACGCTCCATCCCAAATTCACCCACTCCACTCTAAACCTGGGGTTACTTCACCGCAAGCACAATTCACCCATTAAGCCCCAGAGATGAAGAATTACCCCTCTAACACCCTGGACACGTTTCAGCAAGGATTTTTCAAGTCCCAATGTCTCCTACCCAGGATTCACTCCAAATCTAACACATGCAGCTTCAGGATTAAGCACAAAACGGTGGACTGCCCGGCTTGGCCTTTACGACTTGGTTCTCACAGGATTAAGTTATCAAGGCCCGAGACCGCCAGAAAATCGCCCCTTAAGCCTCGGATTTTAAGAGGATAACCCCTAAAACGCTCGAGCCTCCATTAAACCCCAAGTATGCGCACCTCCCGCCCCGGACTTAGGACACGTTCATCTAGATTAACCCAAAACACGTGCCCTCTGCCCGTGTTAAACCCCAAGAAAGGGAACAGGGGTCGCCCGGAATTAACCCCCAAACTGAGGCGTGAAGCCCTGCCCCCAGGATGGCCACCTAAGGCCCCGGACAGACCCCATAAACTCTCCTCCCGCCCCGAGCTATACCTGAATGTCCGCCATCTTCCCGGCCGCTTGAAAAAAAAGAGAGCGGGGCGGCGTCCGGGTTTCCTTATCAACTACGCAGGGGCTCGAGAGGACGTGACGTAGGCAAAGTAGCCCCGGCTTTGGGCGGTGCTTTGTGCGTAACTCTGATTGACAGGGGCCTTAACCAACCACGCTTTTGGGGACTGCACGGACGCGACTATGATGTTGAAGGGCCGAGAGGCGGGGAGAGGTTAGACTGTCTCGCGAGAGTTTTAGGCCATCATTGCGCCTGGCTTATTGGCTGGAGCTGGGAAGGTCCGGCCAGCCTTGAGAGCGCCTACGTTATCGCGAGAGTTGCAGGGAGGCCGCCATGTTTGTGCGGGCCGTAGGTTCACGTGCGATTTAGAACCACAGGGCTGCATTCCTTCACGGTTCAAAGCGGATGTGGTGGCTGCCATCTTTCTGCGGGGCACAGGACCGGAAGGTCCTAGGAGCATGTGCCTGGGCGCCACCATTGCGGGGAGAGGCGAGCGCTCCCCATGAACATTTTGAAGTTTACTAATTAAAGTTTAGAGTGAAGTTATGCTCCTCAAATGTCTTCTTCTGCCTTCCTATCCATAGCAGCACTGTCTAGTATAAGGGTTCTTAACCTTTTTGTTCCACAGACCCTTTTGCCAGTCAGGTGAAAACCACGGACCCCTTACAAAGTCCACACGAAACTGTGTATTATTTAATAAATATATCACACCCGCACCAACACGTCCCCACAAGAATAATGGTTTTTTAAATTTCAATTCAAACTCATGGACTCCTTGTTAAGAACTCCCGGTCTAGTCGGACGTTCAGCGACGATGGAAACATTCTGTAATCTGCTCTAACCCAGTTGAACATCTGAAATGTGGCATGTGGGGCTGAAGACCTGAATTTTTAAGTTTATTTAACTTTATTAGATTTAAATTCAAATAGCCAGCTGTGGCTAGTGGCCACCATATGGAACGGAGCAGGTCTATAACTTCATGAAAATTACAAAGCGCAAAATCTTACAAAGCAGTTTCCACGTGCCAGGCTTCGTGCTAAGCTGTTTACACATTAACACATTTAGTCCTCACAACAATCTGAGAATTGTCTCTTACTGTTCCCATTTTACAGGTGGAGGAACTGAGGTACAGCTGCTCCAAATTTCATAGAAAGCAACAAGCAGAGCTGGGATTTGAATCTGCGCATCCTGGCTCCAGAGCTCTTAATCACTTACCTATAAGAAGACACGCTTGTGTTGTTTTTCATGTTCGGCTCACACATGATGAGCACCTACTGTTTTTCAGGCTCTGTGCAGGGCAGAGGGGAAGACATCCAATGTTAGTGGAAACCAGGCCTGTCAACCCCCAACTCCCTAGCAGGCTTGGACCTTGTGGCAGGATTTCACACTCCACATCTTGGCATGTGCTCTTAATTCTTAACTCTTCCTTTAGTTTAGCAGAGTTAGTTGGCACTTAACTTTTCCTTTAGTTAAGCCTTGGCCTAATTTATTTGGGTCTTTCCTTGCTCAGTGTCAATCCCTCTCTCTGGAAATGCATGTGCAGCTGCTTCTTCCACACTGACAGTTGCTATTATTAACCCATTTTACAGAAAAAGAGGAGGAAGCTGAAACTAAGAGAGGCGAGAGACTTTCGAGAGTCACACATGCAACCAAGGGCACTCGGGAAATAACCCCTGGAGGACCCAAGGTCTAAGTTCTTTCCTCTCACCAAAATGTCTCCTGAATTGTAGAGCAGAAGGGTTGTAGAAATAAAAACTAAAGCACAGAAGGATTTCCCCAATCACCCTTTCTGGAGTCCTCCTCCCAAACTCTTTAGCTGAGTCGTCAAGTTCGCCAAAGACCTTATATTTAGGCTTTTGCTCATATGTCCCAACTAAGTTATTCAGTCACAAAGATACACTCAGTTGCTAATCATCATTAACAAGACTTAAACTTGTGTCTTCTTCTGGTCCAAACTGCCTGTGAATTAAGCACTTAAAAATAGATAAAGGGAAGCAATTGCCTGACTTTGGCACCTTAGACCACTCAGCCATCCTGACACAGTTATCCAGGTGGACCCAGTGTCACCACTAGTGTCCTTAATGAGGGAGACAGGAGGTTCAGTGTCAGAGAAGAAAGTGATGGAAGCAGAGGTCAGAGTGCGACAAGACCACGCACCAAGGCCTGGGGGCAGTGTCTGGAAGCTGGAAAAGAAAGGACACAAAGTCTCCCCTAGAGCCCCCAGAAGGAACCAGCCCTGCTGACCCATTCCAGACTTATGATCTTCAGAACTGTAAGAAAACAAACTTACATTGTTTTAAACTACTAAAATAAATAAATACTGGTGTGAATATTAAACACCTAAAAATAAATACTGTGGAACAGGTGTGTCTCAGTAATTGAGTGCCTGCTTCCCATGTACAAGGTCCCAGGTTCAATCCCAGGTACCTCTTAAAAGAAAAAACAAAGAAACAAAAAAAACACCTGGTGCTGTCTTATGTGTTCTTAATTGTATCGCCTTGTATGTGTTATTTGTGTGGGTGCATTAAAAGTGATATTTTG
>JAQZBX010097269.1:0-11710 GCA_029593785.1 Cabassous unicinctus
TTATTTATATTATATTTATTTTATATAAATGGAGGCAGAGTTAAACAGGGGCAAGGTAATATTATATAAGCAATAGGCATCAGTGCTGAAGGAATGCAAGGTGAGAAAAATGTTTGCTGAGCAGGAGGTAAGAGGTGACTTGGGGGAGAAGAGTCATGCTGCTACCTGGTGATGAGGAAGTGAGGAAAAAAGCCAAAGATGTGGAAGGTTAGGGGGATTCATGTGAGTCAAAGATAATTGGTTGAAACAAGTGTAGTCAGAATGGTAGCAAGGTGGCCAGTCATGCAGGTGATCTGATGATAATCTCCTCCCTTTTATGCTGTTAGCTGCCTTTTTACAGAGCCTGAAGGCCCGTGATTTTTTTTTTTTAATTTCAGTGCCAGTTGTATTTTTTTTTCACTATTTTTATTTCTTAAAATTTGCTTCAATTACATAAATGTTACAGAGAATATATAGGGGATTTGACTATGTATAACTCATTTCCCAAGGTCAGTGTTCTATCTAAAGAGGCATAAAATAATTTCCCAAAAGTCTTAAATCAGGGCTTCTTAACCTTTTTTGTTCCATGGACCCCTTTGCCAGTCAGGTGAAAACTATAGACCTCTCAGTCTACACTATTCTGTGTATTATTTAATATATATATCACACCCGCACTAACACGTCCCTGCAAAAATAATGGTTTTTTTATTTCAATTCAAACTCATGAACCCCTTGTAAAGAACCTCCACCTTAAATCTTTATTTTTTCAAAAATAAATAATAATAGTAATAATAATGTGAAACGAGTATACTCCTTATGTTTATATTCATGGCTGTATGACAATTGAGATAACTTCTGCTATTACAAATCCTGGTAAACTTCCTAAAGACCACATTTATTTCAGGAGCGCCGTCCAGTGGAGCAATAATGCACACCAGTAACACACATTAAAATTAAGTACCAAATGTTTGCAAAGCATGCAGCATGCCTTGAACATGCCTAATGTCTACAATTTCTGCATAAGTATGTGGCAAGTTAAAAAACTTAATGTGTTGTCCAAAGTACCTTGTTATTGACCATCACATAAGTAGTATGGAAAGTCAAACCTGAGTTTAGGAAACAGGTGAAGGGTACAAAGATGAACTCTCCAAGGTAGACAATATATAAAGAGAAGCACTCAAGGTCAAAGACAGAATTGAGAAATGCCTGACTTTAGAGAGACAGGATAGTCTTGTAGAAAAGGCACTGGAGCAAAGTCTTGAAAAAATTACCTAGCTTTCTAAGCATCAGTTCCCTACTTGCAAAATTATTATTTTTATCACCTTTTCTTACTTTACCAGGATTTTGTGAAATTGTGATAGTGTGAACATTGTGGACATGACAGCCTCTCAAATGCTCAATAGTGCTATGTGAGTGATTTTAGAAGGCAGAAAAATTGAGTAGTCAAATCTAGGAGAAGGTCCATTATGTTCATGATGGCTTTAAGAATGCTATTTTTCTTTAACAGTCGTATTCAGTATTTTCATAGAGACGAGTTGAGTGCAATGTCTTAGAGTCGTGAAGGCAGAATCTGGATAGAAAAAGGAAGTGGCTGATTTGCTGACTCTCTTCCATCACCTTCCCACCCTCACTTTCTCAACATTGCCAAGTGTTCTGATGACTGTGGTAAGGGCTACCAAGCCCAGAGGCTAGGTGGGACTCCAGGTATAGTAGATGTTTTACTTTGTCCTTCCTGATCTATCTCAAGGTCAAAGGGTGGCTGGTCATTCAAATCCCATCCTGCTTTCTTTACCCTCATCCACTCTCCATTGTTTTCAAAATCAGTAAAAAGAAATTTATTTCCTACCACCACTACAGAGTGGTGTGATTAAAAAATCTTTCTGAACATAATAAAAATATATTACTAGATAATCAAGAAAATATGACCCCTACAATGCTGAGTGGGATCCCAAGGAGAGGTGTAAGGATAGCACCTACCTTCTCTGTGTGATAGTGCCCTGGGTGTTTTATCTTTCTCCTCATCTTTGAAGTCTCATCCATAAGAAGTTACTTTATTTGTGAACTTAAATTTCAACCTCTAAACATGTTACAGAATCAAATTAAACCACAGATAATTTTGTTCAGAAAACTGAGTGTCATCTGTAATTGCAATACTGATGGGGAAAAACACCCTAATTTTAAGCCCTTTGTTATGAATCCATATCTTCTCTGCGAAATCAGAATGTCAGTCTTGCATCCCTTGGAGCCAAATAAAAAAAAAATGTATCCTGCAGTTACACAGGATATGACACCAACTCAATAAGGCATTGGGGTGTGTAAAAAAATCTTACCGGTACAGAGAAAAAAGATGAAAGTAATATTGGCCAACATTTTCTTATTATTAGTGTTCTTTTTAATATCTACCATTTTATTCCACCTCATATTGGTTCAGAGTTTCATGATCAATAACATTTAAACAAACCCTGAATTAGGCCCTTGCGTTCCAGGTCTTAAATGTTCAGTTTTTAATTTGCTTATCTACTTCTCTTTTCTCTTCTTTTAATTATTTGCCTAATTATATAATTTAACTTGTAAGGCTTTTCTAAATAAGACACGTTAAATAAATTTGCATTGCCGTAGTTTACACCTAGCGACAAAAGCAAAGGTTGAGCTCTTTGTAAATTCTATTTGCTATATTCTTACATAGAATGTAGTGTCTTGCATATTAATCCACGTTGTTTCTCATTTATGGTTGTGTTAAAAAGGGACAAATGATAAAATTTGTTTTATGTGTTAATGCATTAAATTCCAGTATTGCAAAAACTATCTTTTAGTTATTGCAATTGGGAGGCTAAAATATTGTTTTAGATGGTATTTTGATAGTTTGAGGTTGGAGGGAGTTTGGTTATTTTGAGGATTTTAAGAAATAAAGCTATAACATGTCTGCTAATCTCTCTCCTCTTTATGAATGTGTATCACAAAAATATTAGTTAAAAAATGAAGCTAATCTAATACGACAGAAATATGTTAAATGGCAATGTGAATTTTTTCTTTCCATGAGAAAGAAGAAATGGACTCTTAGTGGAGTGAGCATATGAAAAAAATAACTTTAAATGTAATACATTTTCTCCAGTTTCCTTAATCTATAAAAATTAATATTTTAACCAACACGTGGCATGTAAGTAAAATAAGTGTAGGAAATAGGTGAAGGGTACAAAGAATAAAAGTGTAAACAGTATTTTTAGCTAGTTTGCCAAAAATAAGCTAAGACATAAATTCAATCCTAATTTGTTTGTAAAGTAATATTCTATAAAACGTAATATCTATACTACCATATAACAAAGGATCAAAATGCATTAATATCATAATGAGTTGTAAACAAACTGTGTATTGCGATTAGCATTTAGCCATGTTGAGTGCTTTAGAAAAAAAGAATGACCTTGAAAGTTAAACTCTTAGATCAAACCAATTTCCCAAATCTGAAACAAAATCCAAATCGCAGAGATAAGAGGGAAACCACCCCCACAGATTTGGTTTTATGTATGGATTGATTCACCCAAGGGAAGCACAGACATCCAGATTCATTTCCACAGGAAAGAGCCTAGAGGAATGCAGTTCTCCTTAATATAATGATTAAACACCCAACTGCCAATATTCCCAATGGTGGAGTAAAGTGCTTTGCACAAGTGAAAATGCCCTTGTCATAAGAAACCTACATGCAATGCTTCAGAGATGCTAGCAATCTTCTACACAGCAAGTGTTTCCCTCAGTAAACTTGAATCCAAATCTGAAAAACGTTTAATGGACAGTAAGAAGTCATGATATAAAGCAATGTATAGGTATAAAAAGAGTTAAAATTAAGCCCAACAAAGAGATTATATGCTTGATGATTTTTGTTTGTTTGCTTTGATAGTTACTAAAAATAAGATTAAGATTTTCTCAAGGTATACATTAGATGAACTTAGAGACATTGCAATATTAAGTTACTACGGAATATCTTTGTTAGGACTGAAAGTTATATGTTTTCCTCCTTTAGGATCGTTGATTTGGGGCTGGAAAAGAGAGATTATGATAATCTGAGGTATGCTTTGATTATAAAATTGGATAGATGTTGAAAAGCCATTGCAGAATCAAAGATCTAGTATCCATTTCCATCTTCAAACAGACCCTCGGGTTTAAACAAAGGTCCAGAGAGGTAGCTTTGCCTTTAAACCTCGCAATCATTCACATTTGTATTGGAAAGGATGAGAAGACATGAGTTCTGATCTAACTCTACCACAAGTTGGTTATGTTGCCCTGGGCATTTCACTTAATTTCTTTGAGCCTCAGTGCCTTCTAACTCAAAAGAAAGGAATTAGACTAAATTTTCTTTAAATGCCAAAAATTCTAATGCATAATTTTGAGAATTAAGGTCATCCATGCAAAAGTAATTGCAATGCCTTTTCTATAACAATAGCATCTGTTGAAACATTTTAATTTCATTTTACTTTATTTTTTTAAATTATTTTAAATTAAAATTACTCCTATCAGGTCAGGCAATTGAGAAGGTTATTAGTAAGTTCTGTAATATAATTACCCCCATTTTCCTCTCATCTCTCTAGTCATACATGATTGCTCTTGTCACCACCAGCAACATTAATTTTTGTTGTTGTTGAAATAAATATTGTGTGTTTGTGTGTAAGATTAGCAAAGTTATAAAGAGTTTAAGGGCTTAATGATTGAGTATTTTGTTTAACATTTTCATGCCTGAGGGTACTGAATCGTCTGGCCTAGGTATTTCAGAAAGTAGAGTTTTGAATAGAACAGTTATTTCTAGAAGAGGCGATAGAGAGGCTCAGGGATGTTAAAGGCCAAGGAACATGAATTCTGGCTCTCTTACAGATGTGTGGGCTGATTATTGGCAATTTTTGTGTCACAATGTGACTAAGTTCGAGAATGATAGGATGGGAGGCCGCTGAGCCAGGAAAACATTGAGGTTCAGTCCTAGCTCTGCCACTGATTGGCTCAGTAAGTCTTTTCTTGGTGGAAGGGTTCTTTTTATTTTAAAAAATGTGTTATTTGTATTAACATTACAAGTTACTCAATTAACAGCTACAATAACAATAGATCTGCTTTGGTCAGTGGTTACATTTCCCCACCCTACCCTCATAAATACTAAATAAATAGAGTTTTTTGGCTAAGAGATTTTTTCCAAAGTGAGGTGATTCTTGAGTTTACCTTATACAAATCTCAGCCAGACTTCAGTAAGTCTTTTAATCTCTTTGAAATGCAAATTTCTCCTAAGAAGCTTGGACCAAAATATAATTAATGTCTTCCCAAAATCTAATATGTTATTATTATCAATATATAAGTTTGCTAAAATGGACTATAGGGTGAAGTGCTAATTAGTTTGGTCAACAAGATTCTACTCTCTAAAATCTGTCTTGAGACAAAGGCCTCTCAGCTGTCAGCCAGTTATCTTTTTCTTATTGTTTAGTGTATTCTGTGTTCTAAATTTACTTTAAATTTTAATAGATGTTTTCTTTCAATATGAATATCACTTGTAACTGAAAATATTGAGCTAATGTATTTGAGCACAACTACTTTCAAGGTAAAAATAAGTTCCATACCCTGTTAGTGTAGGAAAGGGCTAGAAGTGTAACCTTAGAAAGTCCATAATTTTAGACACCAAATTCACTTTTCAGGGGAAAAAAATGACTATTTTGTATTGTGGTGATATATGTAATATTTAGGCCTGTTATTATATTGAGCTCTGTATTTTAGAAAATTAATTTAAGAAACATAATGTGGAAAAATGGATGTTTTTCTCATTGGTTTATTGCAAATGGTCACAGGAAAGAGAAATTTGTTGAAATATAAAAACAGATAGGACTGCAAATACTAGGAGAAAGGCAAATGATCAGGAACTGACATGCTATTCAACTAGTGGTCAAAGATATATGTACCCTATTGTTTAAAAAAATATTTCTAATGCTAAAATTAAATTTTATATCGGATTGCTAAGTCAATATAAGAAAATTGCAATAGAGCTAACTTGAAGGCCCCACATATCATAGTTATCAAAAAGTTCAAGTTTCAGTTTCATGTATAGCACCTGTCAGCAGCCCATTTCAATCAGGAACTTGGTGTTTCCTTTTAGCTGTTCGTTCTCGTTCTCTCCCATTTCCCTTCCAACTATTCAAAAAAAACAAAACCAGCCCCAGAATAATGGACGTGGTTTTCTTTTAAGCCTTGGTAAAAATGAACAAAATGCACCAAGGAAGCAATAAAAGGTAGTGCATTTTGCATTTGCTTTGATGGATTATAAATATAAAACCAAGAATGGGTGGGGGGAGCAGGAGGCAGAGAAGGTGCTTGGTCAAAATGTGTGCTAAAACCCAAGCACCCAAGCAGGCTGGCGCCGAGCTAATGGGTTCTTGGTGGGACAACCTGTATGGGCACTCGATGTGGCAAGCTGGTGAATCATTCATATAACTTGTCCTCAGTTCACTGAAACCTTCAAGGAGTGTTTGTCAAGGAAGGGGGTGGAGGTGGGGGTGGGAGAAAAGCCTTGGTAAGGCTGGGTAACAGTACAGGCACATCTTGCCTCTCACCGGGTACTGACCTTGGTATGTTTTCATGTTTATCTAAAAAAGATAAAAGGTACGATTGCTCAGGAATGAAAACATGGGTAACATTCAAACAGGGGAAAGCAGAAACAGCAGTTTAAGTCTATGAGGGAAATGTAAACCAGCCCTGAGAAACGTTTGACTTTGGCTCTCTCTCTGTAGAGGTCATGGTTGTATTCTATTGAAACAAATAGGAGTGGCTAGGCAGAAGGTTTTGATCATTGTGACCTGAGTTTTCCTAGGTGCACGTCTTACTGACAGATTTTGTAAAATCCTAAAGCTGTTGAAATAAAGCTGTTGAGCGTGGTTCTAGCAGGGACAAATGGCCTCAAATTGTTTCAACTGCAGAGTTATTAGATTCAGGGGTTAAGGCAGCAACCGAGTGAAAAACACAGCTATTTGGTTAGGTTAAATGTATGTAATGATTTTTGCCACAGAAGAATCATGGAAGACTCTAGAAAAATGTAATGACGGAAAAAGAAGAGCCTCTTTTGTACAAAGTTGAAAAGGTAGAAAGCTAGGAAAGCATATCATTTTCCTAAGACAAACTGAAGATCAAACTGCTTTTGAGCCCAGGTATTCTGTTTCAGTCACATACAGTTTTGGTAGTCAATCAAAGTTGAATTCTGACCTTAAACATTTCCTTAGGTAACACAGTTTTTAAAAAAGGCAATCTCAAGTTGCTGCCAAGGAGGTTATAGAAGTGTCCTCAATATCATGGGACTACAGTGCGGTTTATGCAAAGTTTCTTCAATCACAGGTTTGCAACCGCAAAAAGTAGTTAAATAAAAAGATACATTTTTTTCACTTGACACAAAGTAAATCGTTACTTTCTTCTAGGGTGCAGTACCTTTTCCCACTGTTGGCTCCATTTCCCATCATGCCCTTGACCTTAGAGGTCAGCTGTCATTGGAAGATGAAGCTCTGAATAAACAGAAAAGACCCTGTGGTGTCTCTTATCTCTGCATTTTGCCTCAAATCTCCGGCCGGAGCTTTAAATTATTCATCCACTAGTGCTCTCTCGGAGTTACACATCTCCATCACCCACTCCCCCTTCCACCTCCCGGTTTGTGAGTGAAGGCGGTATCCTTGGGAACCTTATCAGAGATCACAGATTCAGGCTCCAGAAATGAAATAAAAGAGGAAATTGGCTGTATTAGCATAAGAGGAGTCAGCCTGGAGTTGAATACACACATCACCCAGGAGCACACTGGCTTCCCTTATCAGTAGCATTTGATCACTACTCTCTCTTTTTTATATATATATACATTCTTTAATTCCATCCAGCCCACTCCTTTGTTCCAACTCATATGAGGGAACATATGAAATGAGGGCAGATGGCATAAGGTCCTGAATAGTTTTCAACACTTCCAACCTTTTTTAGGTTCAATAAAACAGCATAAATAAAATGCTCTTTTTAAGATAGCTTTTATACCATAAGCCCTCTCTCCTACCCCCAGGAAAAGAGTTGTTATTGTGATTTCAAGAAGGAAAAAACTGTAAATAGTTAAGGTTTGATTTGATTGATGCGGCCGCAGAAAGCTACAGTATCATTCAGGAACATAACCTAAAATATAGTTTAAATACATTCATGTGTTTTCATTTTTTGGTGGAAGCACAGGTAGCAAATTAGGATTTTTTTTTCTTCACACACATATATATTTTTTCTTATTTTGTCCTTCAAAATTATTCTTCAAGACAAAGCCCTTAGCTTTGTTCTGGTTCAGGATGCTGCAACAATTGGTTTATTTTATCTATAAATATGGTAGTCCAAATTAATTTTAAAGGTGGATTTCATCAAAGTGCTCTGTGGTCATGAATATACATTTTAACAATTAAAGATGTGACTTTTTTTGCAAGTTAATTTTTCTAAGTTTTCTTTATAATGCAAGAGATCAGTAACTATGGGTTAATATTCTTTTTATTTCATGCTTAATATTTTCTCCCCAAACTCATCAAACATCTGCTCTGGTTTTCTAGTTTCTAGTTTTATAGGCATTCAAAATATCAGACATTGAGTACTTAAGCAAGTGTACTAGAACTTTTTAATTTTAAGTCTCACTAGTCTTTTATATTGTTCATTGCTACAGATTAGGTGACAGATGGGATGTTCAAGTTCTGATATTGCATGGTAAATGTTTATGACATTTCCTTCAGAATTTACTATCCTTTGCTTCCTTTAGCAGAATAATAATTGGCATTGACAACTCTTTAGAGTAAATATAATCATACATCTCCCTGTACCCACCTCTCATTAAAAAGGAAGTAACTCGGTTCTGGATTGTTTGAGTGATGTACAGAAGATTCTTCAGTGAATGATAAAGACAACTCGGACTCAGGTCTTCTACCTGCCGGGACTGTTGCCTTGACTCTACAGGAGAATTCTACTCAATTCCTTTGGCCTAAGTAACCAGAAGAAAGTGCACCTTTATTCCCATATCATGTGGAGAAACTGGTGAGTGACATGATAAACCAAAAAGCTAATGGCAGAATTTGGCAGCGTTCAGAATGAGGAAGAAACTTCCAGTCATGTAAAGTTCTGCTTTCTCAGAAAATTTTCTAAGATATACAAAAAGGACTGATGATTCAATCTCAGAAAAACAAAACAAAGCCTGTTGGAGGAAATGAACTGTTAATATTTTTATTATCTCTACACAGCCTTGTGATTGTTGCAGTAAAGAAGGAAATAATTAAGTTATTGTTGCAGTATAAGGATTCACCAATTCAGGCTCACAAGGTAGAGCAGAAATTTATTTCAAAGTCAGTGATGAGAGAGTGAGATAGATAATTACGATTCTACAGATTATTTTCCCATAATCGGCTCTTCCACAAATGTTGACTCAGTGCCTTTTATGTACAGGCCCAAGAGATACAGAATAAACAAATGTCGACAGTGGAAGCAAATTTTCAAGGAAGTAAGTTTACCTATACATGAATATGCTTAAAAAGGAAACAGCACTAAAGGACTTCAATCAAAAAGTAAAAACACACTGTCCTATGCCAGCCCCAGTCCCGCACATCATAAACAACCACCTTTCACAGATTCTATTTTTATTTGTCTACATGTTTTGAAATTCCTTCTTTCCTCACCACCATAGCCTACAAAATTGGGATAAATTCACCTGCTTTCCAACATCCTAGTAATAGTACCTGACTCTTACTGAGCAATTCTGTAACAGGCACTGTCCCAATCACTATCTACGTATTAGTGCATTTACCTCTAAAAAATAACCATATGACATAGGGATCATTTATCTGTCCATTTCCCAGATGAAGCAATTGAGTTTCAGAATGTTTAAGCAATTGCTTAAACTCAATTTCTTCATCTGTAAAATATATGCAGTCTATAATATATATAGTATATACACACTTTCAAGTTTTTTGGCATTTTTAATGAAATGTGTGTGCATGACAAATGTAGTGTTTCTGAAGGAGAAATGGTAATAAAAATCAGTTTGCTGTGTTTCCATCTCTAAGTATTCAAAGGTTTTACATAAACTGTTAATCAGTATTTTAGGTAAAGGTGGGTGTTTTTATTGCAGTAAAATGACTACAGGTGCTTATTTACATTGCCATTTTCAAGCATATTATGTATTATAATTAATCTGCTTTTCTAGGTTATGTGTGAGTATAGACTTCTATGTTCTTACACCTATTTCTTACCTTACTTTGTAATGTATTATGTCTTGACACTGCACACTTCTCAGTGGTCTACCAATTGGTTCGCAGTGATGTATCTTGATATAGAACTTTTCAATTCATCCAACCTGGCATGCACTGAGCCCTTGCAACTCAAATACTCAAGTTCTTTTCTGCTCTGAGTAATACTTATTTCACTGATAATTTTCTCCCATGTCTTTTCTTTCACCTTAGAATTCCTAGTAGTCTTAGGCCAAGTCTCCTGAAGATATCCTCTCTATCTCTTCCCTTTCATCTTGTATTTTCAGACTCTTTGTTCCATATGCTAGCACATTTTCTTGAACATATCTTCCAAATATTTGTGTCTCTGTTTTTTTTTCACTATTTCCATTTTTATTTCTATGCGCATGTCACAACGTCGCATTCCCTTTCTCTCTTTTGCACTCTCTCTTTTGTGCGTGTGTGTGTGTGTGCATATGTTTTATCTTCTCAGATTACCCTAGGACTGCTGCTTAGATTTTTTCCCATTTATTATCCACACCTACTTTATTCTTTACCTCTCATTGTAATGGGATCTCAGGATGAGTCAAGATGAACAAAACCACCTGATCTGCCACCTTGAGAAAAAAGCTTCTTTAGAACTCTTCTATTTTAAAAAGTTACATGTGAACTAAGAGGATTGATTTGATTAGTTAATCCTGGCTAACAGCACTTGAAATTTATCTCAGTTAATATGTTTTCAGTGTCATTTTGTATTATTGTTTATGTTTCTTAAATATTTTTTCATTGTTACCATTAAG
The DNA here is from genome assembly GCA_029593785.1 of Cabassous unicinctus. NCBI lineage: Eukaryota > Metazoa > Chordata > Mammalia > Cingulata > Chlamyphoridae > Cabassous > Cabassous unicinctus. Next base: position 11,006 of record JAQZBX010097269.1, read on the forward strand.
ATGTGTTATATTTCCAAACATGAAGAACAGTAGCAAATCCTCAAAATTGTAAAATTAAAGGTAATAAATATTACTGTCTGAGGTAACAGCATTAAAGCAAGCAATGAACTGAATTTAGTACCTTATGGGACACAAAATATACAGTGCTAGGGCAACAACTGGTATTGTGTGGATGACACATGTACACAAATATGTATAAAAGAAAAGCAAAAATAAGAAATAAGGGAATGAACGACCTTATGAAAACTTTATATTGGTGAAGCAATGTCACATAAGTCTAATATTTGCTGTATTGCATTGCCTGATATTTTCCCAAATAATTCTATAGGACCCTTAAGTATTAAAAAAAAAAAATCATTTTCAAGCAAACAATTATGACTCCTCTAGGAAACCGATTGAGGATTTTCAGAAAAAGAACAAAACAATCATTTCCAATACAAAATATTGCTTAATTATTATTGTTGCAAAAGTCAAAGAAGAGATCAAAACTATGGAGCACTGTTGAAAGTTATATATTTTTTTAAAGTGGCATGGATCATTTCCAAGAACCTTGCAATACCTGCCTGTTAATTATAACTTTTTGGTGCTTTTTCCAGAAAGCAGAATGAGCTATTGACTAACATATTTTATGAAATGGCACTGTGGACCTTTCACCCTCAGGAAGCAGATATGTTGCTTTATACAGCTGGTTGAAACCACTGATGG
>JAQZBX010097270.1:0-11711 GCA_029593785.1 Cabassous unicinctus
AAAAAAAAAAAAAAAAGACAATACTATATTCCTAGAAACATACAACTTACCCAAATTGATTCAACTAGAAAGAGAAGATCTTAACAGACTATAACAGGTAAGTAGATTAAATCAGTTTTATGGTTTGAAGCTGTATGTACCCCAGAAAAGCATGTTCTTAAATTTAATCAATTCCTATGGGTGTGAACCAATTTTAAGTAAGACCTTTCAATGAGGTTCGTTCAGTTAAGGTGTGGTCCACCTCAATCAAGATGGGTCTTGATCCCATTACTGGAGTCTTTCATAAGAAGAGTGAAATTCAGATAGAGAGACAGCCCCAGGAAGCAGGAGGCTGGATATTGACAGAACCTGGAGATGCTGCCAGGTGACTTGCCACGTGACAAAGGAGTAAAAGAGGCAAAGGATTTCAAATTGGTATGGTGAATGAAAATAAAGGAAAACTGATGTTTCTAAAATCTCAAAATAGGATAATTTTTAGTTTAGTATTTTCTTCAAATTTGTCGTTTTTGCTTTAGGAGTTTTTTTTCCCTCTGTTTAATTTCTAAATATCTAAGAAAGGGAGAGTATTCTTAAAGGAAATCTACTTTGGCATTTCAGATTTCTCGTTCCTTACTTTATTTGGAATTCATCAATAAAGTCAACATATAATGAGTTATGCTCATTAATTTCTGAAAACAATAAGGATTCTGTCAAGAATTGAAAAATTCCTGATCAATGGCAGTGAAGGATACAAAAAGAACTTTACAGTGATTTTCAAGTCTGACATCTTTCCTCCCTCTGGAAATGGCACACTGCTCATCTTTGACAAAGACCTGATCTTTGGAAATTTAGTCAATAGAATTTCTTATTGGGGATACTAAGAAGCCCTCTCTACCTTATTTTACCATTCTGCATAAATCTCTGTATCATTTAAAGTATTTTTTAAAAGTTATCCATAATGTTCCACAACAATGTAAGGTTTTGTTGGAGGAGTGATGTACTGGAATTCTGCACATTATGCATGATTATTTTGTAAGCTCACAACTTCTCTAATAAAAAAATGAAAAACAAAACAAAACCAGAAACCTCTGTGATGAAACTGAGAGCCACTGAGTGTCCACTTTGGATGAATTGAATAAGGTAGGAGAACATATAACACAGTGAACCCTGAGGTGAATGGTGGACTTTGGTTAAGAGTACAAATATGAGAATGTTTTCTCATGAACTATAACAAATATACAATACCAATACATGGTGTTAATAATAGGTTGGTTTGTGGGGAAAACACACCAAATATAAGCTCTGGACTATACAGAGCTATAATATCACGATGATATTCTTTCATCATTTGTTACTAATGTGTCACAACAATGTCAGATGTTAGTGGTAGGCTGATGTATGGGAATCATCTATGGAATGCATGATTGTTTGTCTAACTCACAGCTTCTAAAATTTAAAAAAAAATGTATTACAGACATTTTTAAGAAAATATACTAAAAAAAGGGAATAGTTTCATATGTTGGACGTGCATGTTTGGGGCTTGCCAGTGTTTAGGGAAATAAATGTTCAAGAAAATATTTAACAGAGCATTTAATATAGAAATGCTTAATTGAGAATTTCGTGTTTAACATGTTTTGTATTCCAAAAGTTGAAATTGTTAATATAAAAGGAACAACTTGCAAAAAAAAAAAAATCTTGAGGACAGCTTTATAATGATCCATAAAACTTGAGGATATCTTTATAATTAAGCTTCTAGCAAACATGGATAGTCATAGAATGGATCACCTTAGTATGAAATTGGCTAGTCTTTTTTGAGACCATTTGGGATTTAGCTGAATTCTCCAAGCCAAAGGGAATATTAATGTATTAAATGTGTATTTTTGTGGACTCTGTAAATGAGGCAGAGCAAAGAGTTTTAAAGAACCCTCATTTTTATGTCTACACTTAGAAATATATGGAAGAGTATATTTTATTTTCCAACATTCATAAATTCATAGGATTGTATGGAGATACATCCATTTGATTTATGAACCTGCACTGAACATAACTGATTGCCAATATCCAATTGCATTAAAGGGACGTTTTGATTTGCTTTTACTTCCTATACTCTTCTGTGGATAGAAAGAATTTGCACTCAACTACCGAAACATTTAGTGGTGACATAATTGAAGGGTTGAGTTCAAGAAGCAAGAAGCAGAGATGGAATAATAAAAACATTTTTGCTAGTAATTTGTCTATGGGAAAGGAGAGGATGCTCTAAGTTTATAAATGATGTCGATTTATGAAATGATATAGAAGTTTATATTCATAAAAAGGTAAAATTTAATAGAGACAATGATATTAATATATGACATCAATCATTTTTACAATTATCTCCAATTTGTGGGTGGAGAATCTGAAGTTCAGAGAGGATATATGATTTGTCAAAGATCAATAACTAGTTAGTAGGAAGGCGAACGTTTGAAGCTAAATCTGTCTATAAAAGCTTAGCTCTCAACCACCATACACACTGTCTCCTTCTAAAAACCCCTGAGGGACCCTTCTTGAGTAAAGGAGAGCTAACTTGCAAATTCCATGGAGAAAGAAGGGAACTCAGAGCTCATTAGAATACTCAAATGAATTTTGGAAACCTGAGATCTCTGGTTGGATACAAGCCAGTCAAAAGAAACATAATCTTTATGGAAAAGTAAAGTAGAACTTAAAAAAACACAACACATATATAAAGCTGGATTTTGGAACTAATTTTTTAAAAGTCAAGATCCAACAGTTAAACACAATTTTAAAACATTTGACTTGGATGTGGCTTTTTCAGGTTACTCTGCCTACAAATGCATACTGATGAGTTTCCCAGACATCAGTCCTGGGAATGGTGCTTCATCAACTGTGGTGGCAAGGAGGCTTTTGATGTGCAAAGGTGCATGCAGCTTGCTTCCTGAAAAGGGCCTGTTGACTGCATCAGAATGTATTTTCTATGCCGAGTGATAAAATTTGAGGTTTAATTCACTGTGAACAGTCCACTGTGTACATGGTTTCTATAGCTTTAGAGTGTCTGCTAGGGTCACCTCTCCAAAATTATCAGCTTCCCTAAGAAGATAAACCACCTGTGTCCTTACCTGGGATAGCTCTTTGCCCAGTCAGTGTCATGTATGCAGGGAGACTTGTTTTCTTCTCTGCTGGACTATTTGGATAACGAAGGAGGAGCTTACAGTGGTTGAGAAACTCCTTGGAGATCTCTGTAAAAATTGAGGACAATCAAAATTAGGGGTTAAAAGCACAGTGATAGACCAAGGATTAATATACACTCAGGATATTTGAATTTATTTCCAGAAGGAGTGTGTTAAACAAAAGTTCTATAGCTTTACTGAGATTAAATAGGAATTAAGGTAATTGAAAGGAAAGAAAAGAAAGTAAGTTTACACATAAGAACACATTTTCAGATCCTGAGCAAGGAGTCTTATGGTATAAATGAATGCCGAGGACATCTGAGGAATAACCTTCAAGGAACTATTTCAAAATGGATTAGATAATTCATTCTGAAGTCAACACTCTGACCTGGTCAGGTGTTATGAAATTTTTCATTACTTTGTAAATAGATAATAGTTTTCAGAACAAGGTTGTAGCAGATCTTACAGAGTGGAGGCAGGGGTTACCCCTTTAGCTAGATCACCTCTAACTCTAAACACATTTAAATAGGAAACTTCCTTTCCTTGCTCTGGGTTATTCGTCTGTAATATCGGCATTGATAAAAACCCTAGGGGCATTAATAGTATTCAAGATGCTTTATGCTATTATTTTTCTTATACTCAACAGTAAAAGACATCTAGGTTTCAAATCCTTCAATCAACCAATTATTTGTGAGCTTTAATTATGCACCTATTATGGGCAAACCAGTTGTAGGAAGCTTGTTCTGTCTTGCCTTTTACACTCTTCACCATGTAGAAGGACATATGTTTTTAAAATTGAAGTTTATCTTTCATATATGAACATCTGTAAACAATAAGTTGGAAGAAAATACACCAAATTTAATATGTTGGTTATACTTAGTAATAATGTTTCACAACAATGCAAGGTGTTGGTGGTCGGGTGATGTATGGGAGCCTGTATAATGATACGCATATTTGTTTTTGTTTCTTTGTTTGTTTGTTTTTAGTTTGTTTTTGTAAGTTTGAAGAGAGAATAAGTCCCAAAATAATTGGGGTCTCTTTCATCATGAATCCTTAGCTACATTTTCCCACCATCATTTCTATCCTCTTCTCATGCTTTCCTAATATCATCACCTTCAGCATGGGCCTTTCTCACCTGAAATCAAGCATGATATTCTCAATATTTATAGTACAGTACACAGTGTAACTGAAATATTCCTTGCAATACCAAAAAATAATATCTGCTTTCCAAGAAACATATGTTTCTGAATGTTATCTGGAAATGCATATACTTTTGCACCTCTATTGCCTGTTGTTTACACTGCTAATATTTTTAATCTGTGTTTTGTGGGGTATTATTATGTAAGAAGGTGTTTCTGGACACCATTTGCTCAGAAGATTCTCCTTGAGATTCAGTTGCTTTACAATTTCTCATGTGTCAGTGAATCCCACAATAGCTAAGACTTAAAGGGCCTTGATATACTGCTAAGGGCAAAGAAGCTGGTTGTTTGGAGCACTGCATGCTGCTGTTCAGCCTCTCCTCTAAACAAAGGACTTAGCTGAGTGCAATGTTATCAAAGATTTGCAGACAGCTCCTGCAGAAAGGATCCTACTTTGGGCTGGAGTGAGAGAAGGAGTTGTTTGTAGCCTGGGATTGTTAACACTGGGATTCCTGATAATGTTAGCCTCTGTGTGTTACCCTTGTGAATTCTCAACAAGCATCAAGAATTGCATTTCTTCTAATACGTGTTTCAGAGGCTGTAGTTGCTGGGTGCGAGAAGAAGGCTCTGACCTGGGAACAACAAAAAAAGAGAGAAATGCATGATTACCTTGGATGACAATTAAGTCCTGTAAAAAGGGAAAAATAGATATTCAGTCTTCCTGAACTTCACCAAAAGGTCTTAGAAGGCAGGAATTTCCCCATTACAATGAAGGTTCATGGGTATATTCATGAATAGAAGTACCACATTATAAATGACTTTATTTACTTGTGCTGATCCTGTGACTAGTTAATCTTCTTCCATGTCCTGCTCAGACCTTTTCTTACTTATTCTACAAAGTCCAACTTAAATGTGTAACCTAATCCAGCATTCAGATCAGAAAAATCAAAACAGAACACTCTTCCACTCATCCATAAAGCAATATTTGTTTCTCTGGGAAGGCACTTCATTCTTTCAGAGAACATTTATTTCCCACAACCTGGGTTGGGGGCCACCATTCTTTTTATCTTGGACTCCATTCCACAATGTGAACAAATGTATGAAAAAAGTAGGTGCTCAGAAAGTGTTTGCTAAATTGAATTTGTCTTAGACATGTGGAATTCTAGTGATAGAAATCTCTTAGAGATATTGTGCTTCAACTTTCACACTTAGGGAAAGAGACTGGGACCTAAAGGCACCAGATAATGATGGGAAGAGTCTGTGTGAAATATATTTCAAGGTAGTAAAATAAAGAAATGGAAACAGCAGTTTATCAAAGAAATATCCCAATAATGAAAGCAACCCCAAACACTTCACAACAAGAGCCAGAGACGGAAAAAGAGACAAAAGAAGGTTGCTTTTATGTGTCAAATATTATTTTCATAGCAGAAGCAAAACTAACAATCCAGCATAAAGAATTTGAGAACAGAATACTAAAAATGAACATTGAAATGAGATGCAGATATTTCCTTATATTTTTATAAATATTGCTCACCATGTCTTAATATTTCCTCCAGGGGAAAAATAGATACTTGAGTAATATCTATTACTTGTTTCACTAACTAGGTTGTGAGCTCCATGAGATCAGGGGTTCTGCTATTACCTTCACATAGCTGCTCCCATGCCCTCCTCTGCCCTCCCCCCCCACACACACTCCTGCCTAACATAGCACCTCATGCAATGGAGGTGTTCAGTAAATTGTTAAATGAAGGGAATTATTAGGAATTTTCTCTGGGATAGCACTTTTCTTGGCACTAGTGTTATAAAATTAAGTACAATAAAGTTTCTCTTTTCTAGGAATTTATAATCTACTAAACCAATATAAATTTCATGTGAGTAAATTTCATTGAAATATGAGGGATAAATAGCATGAGAGTGTCATTAAGGAAGAGCAGGTTAAATCTCACAAAGGTCAGATAATGCTGTACAAATGACATAGTCAAACCATATTCTGAAGTAGGACTTTTCCAGCTAGATTGGGGTGGGGGATACCATCCAATGCAGAGGAACCAGCATAAGTGACAAGGCAGATATGTAATGAATCCAAGGAACTGCAAGTAATTTGCTGTAACTAATATATTAATTGTGTTTGTGTGTGTGGCATAAGATGGCCCATAGCGTTCGTTTGGAGACATTTCTAATCATTCTAGGTACAGAAGAGCTTTGTTGGGGACTGATCTCATGGGGATCCACATGAGTTCCCCGGGCTCTTTTGCCCAGCACAGAGAATTAGAATCTACACTGAGTTTTGATTGTGCAATTTTAAGAGTTTATTAAGCCAGCGGAGGTTAAGAGACAGACAAAATTCAAATCTGTCTCCTCGAATAAAGAAGGCTGGGATTTGTATTATTTTCAGGCAAAGAGAGGTTGGGAATGGGATGTTGGGAAGCCAAAGGATATTGGTTGATTTGTTTAATTGGAAGTATGCAAGCACAGGCCCTAGAGGCTGCCTGGGATAAGCACCAGGTTGCAGGTTACAAACCAGGTCATACATTGCTTAATTAACACCCATTAGGAGTTAACAAAGTTCAGTTAGGTAATACATAACACTGTAAATAGTTCAATTCACATAAAATAATGCTAAACTAAACAAAGTTTGGTTGGAGGTAATACATAAAGTTGTAAAACACCTAATTAGCATGACTAAGCTAAACAAGGCAGGCCATCAGGGACAGTTAAAGAGTGACAAAATCCACAGGTGGTAAGATGGAGGGGGGAGTTCCTTATGAGTTAAAGATTACACAGTTATAAAAATAAAATATAGCATTTAGAATCAAAGGAATACGTTTCAAATATTTGTTTCTAGCTATTTTTCAAAGTTAATAATTCAATGACCCTGATTATTTGTTCCTATTCTGTTTGTAAATTCTAGGTTCAGACAAAGAGGAAAGAATATAAGACAACAACTTTCTAGGTGCAGATAAGGGAAAGGAAAACAGGAATTTACTTTGTGACTGAAGGCAGTCTCTTGGTAATAGGTAACAAATATACAGCTACATTGTTATGAGTGACGAGAGTGAGCTTACATAGTTAAAACTAAAATATCATTCACTAGCTAAATCTAAAAATTAACCCTATAGTGTAACATGTATCATATGATTGCTTTTGATCTCTTTAAAATCTTGACCTTCACAAAAGGAATATTCAGGTCCCAACCCTTGTTCCCATGGGTGTGAACCCATTTGTAAATAGGAACTATGAAGATGTTATTCATTAAGGTGGGCTCAAACTGAATGAAGGTGGGCCTACATCCTATATGGTTGAAGTTCATATAAGCCAAGGAAATTGGATTCAGAAGGAAAAACCAGGGGGAACAGTCAGAATCTGGAAGTCAGTGGAACCCAGAAGAGAAAGGAGCAGACACTGCGATGTGTATTGCTGAGTGACACAAAAAACAATAACGATCCCCAAAGATTGCTGGCCAGCCAGAAGATACCAACTAAAGGAGGAAGCAGCCATTCTAGTCTCTGAAATCATGAGCCAATAAATTGCTGAAGCTAAGCCAACCCATGATATGATATTTGTTATAGCAGCTGGGAAATTTTTGTTACTGGAAAGTTGGGTGACGCTAGGACAAATTCCAAAGAATGTGAAAGACTTTGGAATTGTGTAGTGACTAGAAGTATTTTGAGGTGCTTGATAGAAAAAGCGTAGATTGTTTTGAAAAGAATATTGATAGAAACATGGACATTAAATATACTTCTGGCAAGGTTTTAGAAGGAAATCATGAATGTGTCATGGAAAATTGGAAGAAAGGCAACCCTTGTTATAAATGGCAGAGAACTAGGCAAAATTGAGATCTGATGTTGGATGGAAGGAAGAACTTGAAAGCAATGAACTTGGACATTTAGCTAAGAAGATTTCCAAGCTAAGTTTGTAAGGTGCAGCTCATTTATACTTGCAGCATATAGTGAAATGAGAGGGGGAAAAGATAAACTGAGGATTGAAACCAGCAATGAATAATTTGGAAAATTCTCAGTCTATTCAGATAGCATGCTCTGGGAATAGAGCCAGGAGTGGATCACTCATAGACCTCTCTGAGCCACTGGGAAGCGAATTTCAGAGAAAAATATTTCATGTGAGGGTTTAACTGAACAACGCTTTGCTAAAGAAGCTGTAGCTGAACGTGAACTCAGTCTGCCATTTCAGAGGATTGACAATGCTGTTATCCTAGAAGGATCTGTAGAAAGTTATCTTGTGTGATGGTTTGGGGCCATTTGAATTACATGCAAAGGTGACAAGGATTTTGCAAAAATTGTATGAGTAGAACCACTGCCTGGACTGAAAAAGACAGAGAAGGGACAACTTGAAGGAAGAAAGACTTCAAGGGTGGAACCATGGAAGCAAAGATCTGGACGGAAAAGACCTCCTTGGGCCAAGAGAGCTGGTCCACCCTTGTATTATATTTGATAATATAATAAATCAAAAAAACACCTTTTAAGTAGAAATCCCCCAAAGCCTGCATATCCCAGACCCTGGTCTGGATTACACCCTTGCTCTATGCCAACCCAACACCCAATGCATCCCTCTGATCTAGACCCTCCCTTGCTGTATCCTACTGGTTAATTGATTTGCTTGTATCCTACATTATCCTAAACTCCGTGAGGTCAGGGACTGTGTAGGCATCATTCATTTCTGTGGCCCCAGAACACAGAACCTTGCCTGGCAAGTAGGGGATGCTCGGTCAATGTTTGCTGAAGGAATCTGCAGCAAGAGATGAAAGGCCCCAAAGAGTCTGTTGAATCATTTGCATAATTCCTTCTATCTCATTTTAAATACCTGGCTTTTGACCCAAGCTTCCCATATATGGCTTATCTATAATTGGGTGAAAAAATCAGAAAATTGTGCTAAAATGACTGAAATTCCCCAGAAGAGAACAGATATTGAGTTTTAAAACTTATAAAAAGAAATTAATGGAAAAGAATACAATGGAAAGAAAAATCAATGCTTTCTCTGTCAGCGTAAATCTGGGTGAAGTTATCAGAGGAACTCCAAAAGTTTTCACCTTGTTTTTCTTCCACGTTTGACCCAGTTTCTCTCTGCAATCAATCCACAAGCTGTAGCCAAGGGCTCTGTGACACTCAGTGACATTCACTCCAACTGGCAAAGAGAATGTGGCAATCAAGCCTATTTTTAAGTAGCAGTGTAACTAAATTCATGTTACAAAAAAAAAAAAAAGGTGGTGGTGAGATGGAATGAAAGAAACAGAGAGGTTTTTAAAAGAGCCAGTGCTGTGAAGAGCCCCAACAAAATAAGAGGAGACTCTTTCTTCATTTGGGAACCTGATAAGGAAAAGAATGAAAGCAAATTTAAGTCTAAGAGTTGTTGGCAGAGTCAACCCCTTTGCCCTGATATTTGTCCACAGCCTAACTTTTTGACATTCTGGCAGCTCTGGGGTGCCATGAGGCCACAGGGACACACAGGAAACTCAGCATGCCTCAGCCTCAAAGCCACTTTCAGACTTGGATGGTCACTGCTCAACAACTAGTGTGTATGTGTGCACATGAGCGTGTGTGTGTTGGAAGGGCAGGGGAGTTGGATAAGGCAAAGGTGAGGGAGCTAGTGGGAAAATGTCTGTGCAAAATTCTTGCCATTGGCAGTTTTTATGAATTGAGTTCTGAGCAGAGATTAAGCCTTACGGTGAACCTTAAAACTTAAAATTTTCTCTTAGTCTCAAGAAATCCCAAAGGATTTGGGAAACAATAAACAACAATAATAGATATAATTTGAATTTATTTATTTATTTATTTATTTTTAAAGATTTATTTATTTATTTATTTATCCCCCCTTTGCTGCTTGTGTTTTACCGTGTCTATTCGCTGTGTGTTTCTTCCGTGTCTGCTTATCTCCCTCTTGCTGTGAGGTCCTGCTGCATCAGCCCACCGCGCCGCACGGGCCGGCCTGCTCTCACAAGGAGGCCCCAGGAAGCAAACCCGGGGCCTCCCTTATGGTAAAAGGGAGCTCTATCCATTGAGCCACACCCGCTTCCCTGAATTTATTTTTAATTCATTTGAGGGATGCAACAGAAAAAAAACATGTAACCCTGTCGTAGACTTCACACCCCATTAGATAGTTTTAAAAATTGTCAAAAATTGTCACAATAAGGAAACTGTAGAGCAGCAAGCACAGTTGTAAAATTAGGCTCACTAAACAATCTTCTTGCTGTTACCCATTTCCTCAGGGAGACAGATTTTCTCTTCATGTGAACTAGAATGAGCCGTAGGAAACTTACTAGGAGAGCGTAAATTACAGGAAGATGAAAAGGACAAAAAGAATTGCAGCATAGTGGAGAGATCCTTGCTTCTTGGCTTCAGGATGTCTTCACATAGAGCTCCAGCTTGTGGAAGTGGCCCCCCACCCCCACCCCCACACCTCAGCCTGGGTTTGCAGGTTTAGAAGGGGTGAGAACAAAGTGGGACGCAGCTTGCAGGCATTCCATGGGGCCACCCAGATCGCCCTCTGCTCCCTGCTTCCAGCTATTGATGTTTGTGGGTGGTAGGAGATATGGCAAGAGCTTGACATGATACTCCTAGGGAGGCCAAGCATACTGGCACCTTGGAAACCTTGGCAGGAGATACAGGTGAAACACTTATCTCTTCTGTGTCACTCTAAGTGTCCCTTGCATTCTCCAAAGTTGGGAGGGATCCCTGGCTCCTGGTTTCTATGGGATTAGTCACCTCATGCTGTGTTTCAGACTAAAGGTATGCTGTCAACCATCTAGAGCGCACATCTACCTGACTCTTCTTGTTCCAATAAACAGATAACAGGGCTTTCTTAGTACTTAATAGGTAAGTAACAAAAGGGATTATTGGTAAAACAGCCACGCCTTTATAATGAAGCTTGCTGTCCTGACAGCAACAGTGTGATGGTGTCAATCAGGCAAGACGGCGAGTGTTCCAGCAGGCTCCCCAGGCTCGATGTGCCTGTTTTTTAAGGTGGGCCCTCGAGCCTCCACATACATCTGTAGGCCCTCCGCATCCTGTCCTCTCACAGATGAAGTTAGAAAAGGCACAATTAATCTCACAGGTGATACTGAAGTTGGTCATTGGGCTAAACGCTTGTTTCCAAATTTATGTTTTTAGTATTTTGTACCTCCATCACATTTTTGGAATTCCAATAACCTTAAATTTTTGTACATTTCTCAGGTAGGATAAACACTTCTATTTCTTTCCCTCTCTCTGTCTGCAGTGGTATTATTCTCGCTAAACTGGTAGTTTTTCCAGCTGCACTTACCTGTTTTGTCAGCACTCAATTAAAGAATGAATTCTATTTAAAATTACTAAATGGCAGAACACCTTGATGATCATAGAATAAGACATTTCTTTTACAATGGCTATCTGTGGATAGTTTTTAATATGATTCTCTTTTGGGGGTGGGGGCAAGTGCTGAT
>JAQZBX010097271.1:0-11710 GCA_029593785.1 Cabassous unicinctus
CTCTTAAGAGAAGCCCACCTGTCTATTTCTGAGCAAATTGGTCCTCCCAAAGATGGGAGTCCATCTCCTTCCCTCTCATTGTGTGGTTCTCCACCCACTGATACAACACATTATGACAGGATGAACACTCACACACTCCCTAGAAGCCTGCTCCAGGTGCATCCTGTTATGAATGCCCCCCCAACCAACACCCTAAACCAGTGACACTTCCTTGTCATATTGCCATAAGAGCATTTCCACTTCTGTATTTTCAACCTCATACCCACAAATCCCAAGTGTTCACCTGGTCCCTTTCCCCTTAGTATCCTGAGTATTCTAACCCACCCTTCCCAATCTACCCACCTGTCAACCCTGCACCACCTAACCCAATATATCACTACCCTCCTGTCTTATCCCTTCAATACACAACCACACTATCACTTTACCATAGGTTACGTCCATATGGGTGATGGCTCACAACATTCTCTTCTCTTTCTCTTTCTTGTACACCCATCTTTCAGACAGTAGTTCTCAGAGACTGCTCAATTTCCTTCATTCATATCAGTGAGGTCATGGGCTGTTCATTCTTCAATGCCTGGCTTCTTCACTCAACATAAAGTCTTCCAGATTCATCCATGTTATCCTGTCTGTTAGCACTTTATTCCTTCTTACAGCTGAGTAATATTCTATTGTATGTATGTATCATATTTTGTTTATCCATTCATCTGTTGATGAGCACCTGGGTTGATTCCAACTTTTGGCAATAGTGAACAATACCACTAAGAACATTGGTGTGCATATATCAGTTCGTGTCTTTGCTTTCAGTTCCTCTGGATATATACCCATCAGTGGGATCGCTGGATCATATGGAAGATCTCTAGTTAATTTTTTGAGGAACCACCAAACTGTCCTCCACAGTGGCTGGACAATTCCATAATCCCACCAGCAGTGGATGAGAGCTCCCATTCCTCCACATTCTCTCCAACACTTATAGTCTGCTGTTTTTTTAATATCTACCATTCTAATGGGTATAAGATGGTATCTCAATGTAGTTTTGATTTGCATTTCTCTAATAGCTAGAGATGTCGAGCATTTTTTCATGTGCTTTTTAGTCATTTGTATTTCTTCCTTGGAGAAGTGTCTTTTCAGGTCACTTGCCCATTTTTTAAATGGGTTGTTAGTCTTTATTTTTGAGTTGTAAGATTTCTTTATGCATGCAGGATATTAGGCTCCTATCAGATATATGGTTGCCAAATATTTTCTCCCATTGGGTAGGCTGCCTTTTTATTTCTTGATAACATCCTTTGAGGTGCAAAAGTTTTTAATTTTGAGGAGATCCCATTTATCTATTTTTTCTTTTGCTGCTCATGCTTTGGGTGTGAAGTTCATGAAACCATTTCCTATTACAAGGTCCTGTAGATGCTTCCCTACATTATCTTCCAAGGTCTTAATGGTCTTGGCTCTTATATTTAGATCTTTGATCCATCTTGAGTTGATTTTCGTATGAGATGTGAGATGGTGTTCCTCTCTCATTCTTTTGGATATGGATATCCAGTTCTCCAAGCACCACTTGTTGAAGAGGCCATTCTCTCCCAACTGAGTGGGCTTGGTGGCCTTGTCAAAATCAGATGACTGTATATACGAGGATTTATATCAGAACTCTCAATTCGGTTCCATTGTTCCATGTGTCTATCCTTGTGCCAATACAATGCAGTTTTGACCGCTGTATCTTTGTAGCATGTTTTAAAGACAGGTAGTGTGATACCTCGAATGTCATTTATCTTTTTCAATATGTCTTTGGCGATTTGGGGCCTCTTACCCTTCCAAATAAATTTTGCAGTTAGTTTTTCCAATTCCTTAAAAAAATACAGTGTTGATTTTTTTTTGGATTGCATTAAATCTGTAGATTATTTTGGGTAATATAGACATCTTGATGATGTTTAGTCTTCCTATCCATGAACAGGGAATATTCTTCCATTTATTTAAGTTTTCTTTAATTTCCTTTAACAGTGGTGTGTTTCTGTACATAAGTCCTTTACATCTTTAGTTAAATTTATTCTTAGGTATTTGAATCTTTTAGTTACTGTTGTAAATGGTGTTTTTTTCTTGATTTTCTCTTCAGATTGCTCATTATCACTGTAAAGAAATGCTACTGATTTTTGAGCATTGATCTTATAGCCTGCGATGTTACTGAACTCCTTTATAAGTTTTAGAAGGTTTGTTATAGATTTTTCAGGGTTTTCTATGTATAGGATCATATCATCTGCAAATAATGAAATTTTTACTTCTTCTTTTCCAATTTGTATGTCTTTTATATCTTTTTCTTGCCTCAGTGCTCGAGCAAGTACTTCTAAGACAATGTTAAATAGGAATGGTGATAGTGGGCATCATTGTCTTGTTCCCTATCTCAGAGGGAAGGCTTTTAGGATTTCACCATTAAAGATGATGTTAGCTTTGGGTTTTTCATATATACCCTTTATCATGTTCAGAAAGTTTCCTTCTATTCCTATCTTTTGTAGTGTTTTTATCAGGAAAGGGTGCTGTATTTTGTCAAATGCTTTTTCTGCATCTATAGAGTTGGTCATGTGATTTTTTTCTTTCAATCTGTTTATGTGGTGTATTACATTTATTGATTTTCTTAAGTTGAACCATCCTTGCATACTCAGGATGAAACCCACTTGGTCATGGTGTATAATTCTTTTGATATGTTGTTGAATGCGATTAGCAAGTATTTTATTGAGGATTTTAGCATCTCAGTTCATTAGAGAAATTGGTCTGTAATTTTCCTTTCTAGTGGTATCTTTGTTTGGCTTTAGTATTAGGGTAATATTGGCATCACAGAATGAGTTAGGCAATGTTCCTTCTAATTCTATTTTTTTTGAAGAGCTTAAGCAGAATTGGTGTTAGCTCTTTCTGGAATGTTTGGTACAATTCACCTGTGAAGCCATCTGGTGGTGGGCTCTTCTTGGTTGGAAGGTTTTTGATGACTGAGTCTATCTCTTTACTTGTAATTGGACTGTTGAGCTCATCAATTTTTTCTTTCATCAATATAGGCTGCTTGTGAGTTTCTAGAAATTTGTCCATTTCCTCTAAATTATCATTCTTGTCGGCATATAATTTTTCAAAGTATCCTCTTTTGATACTCTTTATTTCGGTGGGGTCAGTAGATATCCCCTTCTTCATTCGTTGTATTGTATATTTGCATCTGCTCTCTCTTTTTATTTCTTAGTCTGGCTAAGGTTTTGTCAATTTTTTGATCTTTTCGAAGAACCAGCTTTGGTTTTGTTTATTTTTTCTAGTGCTTTCTTATTTTCTATTTCATTTAGCTCTGCTCTAATCTTTGTTATTTCTTTCTTTCTGCTTCCTTTGTGATTATTTTGTTGTTGTTTGTCCAATTCCTCCAGATGTGCATTTAGGTCTTCAATTTTAGCTCTTTTTTCTTTTTTAATATATGCATTTATGACTATGAATTTCCCTCTCAGTACAGCTTTGGCTGCAGACCATAGGTTTTGATATGTTGTGCTGTCATTTTCATTTGATTCGAGGTAGTTACTGATTTCTTTTGAGATTTTCTCCTTGACCCACTGTTTGTCTAAGTGTGTGTTGTTTTGCTTCCATATCTTTATGCCTAATCTGGTGCTCTGGCCCTCAGTGATTTCCAATTTCATTCCATTGTGGTCAGAGAAATTACTTTGTATAATATCAGTCTTTCTGAATTCATTGAGAGTTGTTCTGTGGCCTAGCATGTGGTCTGTCTTGGAGTATGATCCATGTGCACTCGAGAAGAATGTATATCCCACTGAATTTGGGTGCAGCGTTCTGTATATGTCTATTAGGTCCAGGTCCTCTAATGTATTATTCAGAGTCTTTGTTTCTTTATTGATTCTCTGTCTAGATGTTCTGTCTAATGGTGATAATGGTGTATTAAAGTCCCCCAATATAATTGTAGAGGCATTTATTTCTCCACTTAGTTTTTCCAGTGTTTGCCTCGTGTATTTTGAGGCACCCTGATTAGGTGCATTAATGTTTATGATTGTTCTCTCTTCTTGAAAGATTACCCCTTTTACTAATATATAGTGTCCATCTTTGTCTCTTATAATAGTTTTGCATTTAAAGTCTATTTTGTCCACTATTAGGATAGCTACTCCTGCCCTTTTTTGGTTATTGTTTGCTTGTAAAATTGCTTTCAGCCTCCTTGAATCCCTGGGTCTAAGGTGGGTTTCTTGTAGACAACATATAGATGGATCATAGTTACTTATCCATTCTGCCAATCTGTGTCTCTTAACTGGTGAGTTTAATCCATTAGCATTCAATGTTATTGCTCTCATTGAATTTCTTACATCAGCCATATTTTCTTTGGGTTTATGTATGTCATATGTTGTTTTTATTTCTCTTTTTGTCTTTTTAGTTGTTCTTACACTCTGCTCCAACTCTCTCCTGTTTTTTCCTTTCAACCTGTAGAACTTTCTTTAGTATTTCTTGAAATGCAGGTTTCTTATTGGCATATTCTCTAAATTTCTGTTTATCTGTGAATATTTTGAGCTCTCCATCATTTTTGAATGCCAGCTTTGCTGGATAGAGAATTCGTGGCTGGAAGTTTTTTTCTTTTAGTACCTTGACTATGTCATACCACTGTCTTCTTGCCTCCATGGTTTCAGATGATAAATCAGCATTTAATCTTATTGTACTTCCCTTGTATGTGATGGTTCTCTTTTCTCTTGCTGCCTTGAGTATTTTCTCTTTGTCTTGAGCATTGGACATTTTGATAATTATATGTCTTGGAGTAGGCCTGTTGGAATTTATACTGTTTGGGGTGCACTGTGCTTCCTGGACATGAACATCCATCTCCCTCAATAGGGTTGGGAAATTTTCAGCCATTATTTCCTTCAACACTCATTCTGTTCCCTTTCCCTTCTCTTCTCCTTCTGAGATGTCTATAATGTGTATGTTTGTGTGTTTTGTGTTTTCGATTAAATCCCTAATTCCCTGCTGGATTTTTTCTGTCTTTTTATCTATCTGTTCTACTATCTCTTTGATTTCAGATGTACTGTCTTCCACATCACTAATTCTTTCTTCTGCCTGTTCAAATCTGCTGATATGTGAATCCAGTGTCTTTTTGATTTCTTGGATTGTGCCATTCATTACCATAATATCCGTTATCTTTTTATGTATGTTTACAATTTCTTCAGTATGTTCTCCCAGTGTCTTCTTAATATCCTTAATCTCTTCCTTCACTTCAGTAAGTTGGTCCATGATATTTGTTTGGACAGCTTTGATTAGTTGTTCAATGTTCTGAATCTCTTCCTGGTTTTTACTTTATCCATTGGAATGGTCCATGTCTTCCTGTTTCTCAGTACGATTTGTAATTTTTTGTTGCCCTCTGGTCATCATTTTATCTTGATGGATTTATTCAGTGGATTAGCTTTGCTCTCTGCTCTAGAGTTTTATTTAGCTGGTGGTTCTGTGTGTGTGTGTTAAGTTTTCTCTTTGACACTTTATTCTTCTTGTTGTATTTCCTTGCTTTTTTCTATGTTCTGATTTTATATTGAGCAGTCCACCTGGCTGTCCAGCTCCCTCCAGATCAATGTCCCCAAGGTTCTTGCACACAGGCTCCCAGAATAGACCACCCAGGCAGGATCCTGTCCCCAATCAGCCATCCTCTGGGAGAGAAATGTTAAGTGCCCACCTAAACCGACGCCATCTTCCGCCGACTGCCCCCCTATGTTTTCTTCTAGGAGTTTTATAGTTTTGGTTGTTATAGTTAATCCATTTTTAGTTACTACTAGCATATGTTGTGCGGCAGGTGATCACCATCATTCTTTTATATATGGATATTCAGTTTTCCCAGCACCATTTATTGAAGAGATTGTTCTTTCCCAGTTGACTAGATTTGCTACCTTGATAGAAATCAATTAGTCATAGATGTGAAGGTTTATTTCTGAAATCTCAGTTTGATTCCATTGACCTGTAAGTCTGTAAGTCTGTCCTCGTGCCGGTACCATGTTGTCTTGATTATAAAATCTTACGTTTTAAGATTGGGAAGAATAAGTCCTCCAAGTTCTTTTTTCCTTTTTTGTCATTCAGAACCCATAACCCTTCCATATGAACTTGATGGTTGTCTTTTCTATTTCTTCAAACAAAGCTATTGGGATTTTGACTGGGATTGTGTTAATTCTGTAAATTGCTTTGATTTTTTAGCAATGTTTTGTAGTTTTCCTTATACAAGTCTTTTACACCTTTGGTTAAGATTACCCTATGTTTTTTATTATTTTAGCTGCTACTGTGAATAGAATTTTTTTCTTGATTTACTTTTCAGATTGTTCACTACTAGTGTATAGAAACTCTACTGATTTTTGCATGCTGATCTTGTACTCCATGACTTTGCTGAATTCATTTATTAGCACTAGTAGTTTTGTTGTGGATTTTTCAGTAGCTTATCATACAATCATGCCATCTGCAAAGTGGTAAAGTTTACTTCTTCCTTACCAATTTGTATGTCTTTTATTTCTTTTTCTTACTTAAGTGCTCTGGCTAGAATTTCCAGATATTGAATAACAGTGGTGACAATGGGAATCCTTGTCTTTTTCCTAATCTTAGAGGTAAGATTTCAGTCTTTTACCATTGAGTATAATATTAGCAGTGACTTTTTCATATATATCTTTTATCATGTTGAAGTAGGTTCCTTCTATTCCTGGTTTTCTAATTGTGTTTATCAGGAATGTGTGCTGAATTTTGTCAAATGTTTCAGGTATGTTTTTTTTTTACATCTACTGAGATGATCTTGTAGTTTTCCTTTTTCCTTAATTTGATTATTGTGGTTGTAGCAGTTTGGGGCAAGATAGATGCCAGAAAATTATGTTCTTAGAGTTAATCCAATCTATTGGTGTGAACTTATTGTGTGGGATCTTATGATTAGTTTACTCCAGTTAAGGATCTTTTGATTAGATTACTTCAGTAAAGCATGGTTCAAGAGGGTCCTTAATACTCTTACTGGAGTCCTTTATAATCAGAATGAATACAGAGAGGGAGAAAGCCACAGAAGTTGAAAGAGAAGGCCAGAGGATGCTAGAAGGTGAAGCAATGAAACCCAAAGAGAATGAAGAGACCAGCAGATGCTACCATGTGCCTTGCCATATAACAGAGAAGTCTAGGATTGCCGGGAGACAGTTTTGGGGAGAAAGCATCACTTGATGATGCCTTGATTTGAACATTTTCATGGCCTTGGAACCATAAACTTGAAAGCAAATAAATCCCCATTGTAAAAGCCAACCCATTTCTGGTATCTTGCATTTCGGCATCCTAGCAAACTAAAACAGTGTTGCATTATATTAATTGATTTTTTTATATTGAACCACCCTAACATATCTGGTATAAATCCCATTTCATCATGATAAATAGTTATTTTAATGTTCTGTTCAATTCCATTTGCTAGCATTTAGTTGAGGAATTTTGAATCTATATTCATAAGGAATATTGGTCTTATTTTATTTTCTGGGGGTATCTTTAGCTTGTTTTGGTATTAGGGTGATGTCGACCTCTTAAAATGAGTTTAGGAGTGTTCCCTCCTTTTCAATTTTTATTTTTTTGGAAGGGTTTGAGCAGGATTGATATTATTCTTCTAGAAATGCTTGGTAAAATTCACCAGTGAAGCCATATGGATTTTCATTTTTGTGAGGTTTTTGATTACTGATTCAGTCTTTTTACTAGTTATTAATTTGTTGTTATCCTCCATTTCCTCCTGAATCAATATAGGTAGTTTCTGCTTCTCTAGGAATTTGTCCATTTCATCCAAGTTATCTCATTTGTTGGCATACAGTTGTTCACAGTATTCTCTTATAATCCTTTTCATTTTGTGTGGTTGGTAGAAATGCCACCCCTTTCATTTCTGATTTTAGTTATTTGTGTCCTTTATTTTTCTTTGTTAGTCTAGCTAAAAGTTCTTTGACTTTGTTGATCTTTTCAAAGAGCCAACTTTGGGTTTCATTGATTAGCTCTAATGTGGTTTTTTGTTTTGTTTTGTTTTTTTTAATTCTCTATCCATTTATCTCTGCTATAATCATTATTTCTATTTTTCTCATTTTGTGTTTAGTTTACTCTTATTTTTCTAGATCCTCCAGTTTTGAGGTTAAGTCTCTTATTTGGGGACTTTCTTCTTTTCTTATGTAAACATTTAGAGTTATAAATTCCATGCTTAGCACTGCCTTTGCTGCAACCATAACTTTAGGTATATTGTGTTATCATTTTCTTTCACTTAAATTCCCTTGTCATTTCTTCTTTGACTCTTTGGTTGTTTGAGTGTGTTGTTAAATTTTCACATATTTGAGAATTTTCCAGTTCTCCCTCTGTTATTAACTTCCAACTTCATTTCATTGTGACTAGAGAAGATGCATTGTATGATTTTAATATTTTTGAATGCATTGAGACTTTTTTGTCATCTTACATATGGTCTATCCTAGAGAATGATCCATGTGCACTAAGGAATAATGTGCACCATGCTGCTGTTGGGTGAAATTTTCTATATACATGTTAGGTCTAATAGGTTTGGAGTATTTTTCAAGTCTTCTGTTGCCTTATTGATCTACTCTCTACATGTTCTATCCATTATTGAAAGTGGTGTATTGACGTCTCCTACTATTAATGTAGAACTCTCTGTTTCTCCTTTCAAACCTGTCATTATTTGTTGAATATATTTTGGGACTCTGTGATTAGATGCATGTTTATTTATCATTCTATGTCTTCTTATTGAATTAATCCCTTTATTATTATATAATGACCTTTTTTGTTCCTTGTAACAGATTTTGACTTAAAGTTTATTTTTTGTGATATTTGTATAGCTACCCTAGCTCTCTTTTGGTTACCATTTGCATGTTTTTTTCCATCCTTTCACTTTCAGCCTACTTGTGTCTTTGAATATAAGATGAGTCTCTTGCAAACAGCGTATTGTTGGATCATACTTCTTTATATATCCTGCCAATCTATGCTTTTGATTGAGTATAATACAGTTACATTAAAAGTAACTGCTGATAAGAGAGAAGTTTCTTCTGCCACTTTGCTATTAGGTGTTTATAAGCCCTATACCTTTTTCATCCCTCAATTCTTCATTAATGCCTACTTTCATATTTATTTGATTTTTGGTATTCTACCATTTTCATTCTCTTCTCATTTCCTTCTGTAAATATTTTTCATATATTTTGTGGTTACCATGAGCTAAAATTTAACATCCTAAATCTATAAAAACCACATTTATTTGATATCAACTTAACTTCAATAGCATATACATACAATATCCCTATATATCTTCTCTTCCTCTTTTTTGTTGCACTTGTTCCACATTATTTCTTTATATATTGTATGTCTGAAGCCATAGATGTATCATTTGTTTTTATGCCCATTCATTCTCTTAACAAATCAATGTTATTGATACATATTAATAATGGATACCATTTATACAAAGTGTACAATCAATGGTATTTGGTATAATCACATAGTTGTGCATTCATCACTTCAATCATTATTAAAACATTTTCATTATTTCAATAATAATAATAAACATAAAACAGACAAACAAACAAGAAAATTCTCTACCTCTTAATCTCTCTGTTTCCCCTGCTGTACATAGCTGCTATTTCTGGTTGTTCTTGCACAATTATTTATTTGATTATTAAACAATTTTATTGAGATATATTAACATACCATATGATCTATCCAAAGTATATAATCAATGACTTTTTTACCTGTTAAAAAGTCCTATATTGTAAAATTGTAAAATAAATAGAAAATTAGATTGAAAGAAATTTTAAACGACAGTACAAGGCCAGGTTTGATTTAATATAATCAATTTTAAAAAATAGCATAACAACAAACATTTATAAATGTAAATAATAATTCAAATATAATAGATATTAATTATAACATAATTCTAATTTTTATATTACAGCTGTAACTATTGGACATAAAAATCTCTAAGAATGAAATAAATTATTGGTTTAGTTATTTAATTTCCATTTAGGCCAAAATTCTTTCTAGAAAATCAAATTCTTATTTGGGAATTCTTCATGTCTTATTGGAATGAATTACAGCAGATAATAATTTGCCAACTCATAATTTTATGAGACAGAAAAACTCAAAATCTTGTTCAACAGTAGTCATGCTCAATCATTATTGATCCAGATAGATTATTTTAATTAAAGAGTATGAATAAGAAAGGGTTAAAGAAAAATGAAGAGTTCAAAATTATATCTCTTCTCCAGCCCTCTTCAATTAAAAGCAAGTGTTTATTTTGTATGAAAAAAAATTACAACATACTGATCACAGGAGCAATTTGCCAGTTGCACTGAGTAATTACCATTCATATACTATAATTGTGTTATTTTACATTCATCTGGTCTACTCCAGCTCTATTTTGGTTACAATTTGCATGGAATACCTTTTTTCAACCCTTCACTTTTAATCTGGTTGTGTCCTTACATATGGGTTGGGTCTCTTGTAAACAACATATAGACGGTTCATATTTTTTTATCCATTCTATCAGTTTATGTCTTTTGATTGGGGAGTTCAATCTGTTAACATTCAGTGTTACTACTGTAAAGGTATTACTTATGTCTTCCATTTTGTCCTTTGTCTCTCTGTTGTCATATTTTTCTATTGTCTGTCTTTTGATCCTTGTTTACCCTTCCTAGTAATCTTCATTTCTAAACTCCTTTCCAAATCTCTCTCCCTCGTTTATTTTCTTTTCAGGCTGCAGCACCCCCCTTTAATATCCTTGCAAATATGGTCTTTTGGTAAGTTATTCTATCAGTTTTTGTTTGCCTGTGAAGACTTTGAACTCACCCTTATTTTTGAAGGACAACTTTGATGGATGCAGAATTCTTGGCTGGAAATTTTTCTCTTTCAGTAAATTAAATACATCATACCACTTTCTTCTCTCTTCCATGGTTTCTGATGAGAGGTTGGCACTTAATCTTATTGAGTTTCCCTTGTATGTGATGTTTTCCCTTCTCCTGATGCTTTCAGAATCCTCTCTTTATCCCTGATATTTGTCATTCTGAATATTAGGTGTCTTGGGGTAGGTCTAATCATATTTATTCTGTTTGGGGTGTGTTGTCCTTCTTGGATATTGAAATTTATGCCTTTCATAAGGGTTGGGAAGTTCTCAGTCATTATTTCCTCAAATATTCTTTCTGCCCCTTTTCCATTCTCTTTTCCTTCTGGGACACCAATAATGTGAACGTTTGTGCATTTTGCATTGTCATTCAATTCCCTGAGACTCTGTTCCATTTTTTCCATTCTATTCTCTTTCTGTTCTCCTGTCTTTTCCAGTTCAGATGTTCTGTGTTTGAAATCCCTAATTCTGTCTTCAATCAATTCAAATCTGCTTTTATGTGCCTCTAATGTATTTTTAATCTCATCCATTGTGTCTTTCATTCCCATAAGGTCTGTTCCTTTTCTTTGCAGTCTTTCAAATTGTTCTTTATGCTCTCCCAGTGTCTTCTTAATATCCTTTATTTCTTTAGTCATATTTTCTTTAATTCTTTGAAGTGATTTAGGAGAGTTGTGTGATTATCACTGATTAATTGTATTAAATCCTTTACCTCTTCAGGATATTTGGTTTGTTCTTTAGGCTGGGCCATGTCTTCCTGTTTCCTAGTATGGCTTGTAATTTTTTACTGATGTCTGGGCATCTAGATATGTTGGTGAATTTACTCTGATGGCTAACTTCTTTCTCACCTAT
>JAQZBX010097272.1:0-11711 GCA_029593785.1 Cabassous unicinctus
AAAAAAAAAATAGCAAATGATGAAGCCATTTAGTAGACTCTTCCTTCAGAACCTGTGGAGACATTGTTAATGCTTCCTATACTTCTTTTGCTCTTTCTTCTGTCTCATGGGAAGAGTGCTCCGACCCACACCAAAAGTCCTTGGGGAGCACTTATGAAGTCACAAGGCAGAGGACATCTCTCCAGGGATTCCAATGATGAAATTTTGAAAACACTTCTCACAAATTGGATCTCAGGCAATGACTTTCCCTGCATCTTCATGACAGGGACAAAAGATATCTGAAAAAAGGAGAGAATTTCACATTTACAACATAGATGCCACGGGACACCCAATGATGCAGGGTGAACACTAATGGATCCACAGCTACCAACAATGAGGAGGTATATTAGTTTATTTCCCTCTGATCCAATTATGCTGTAAAGGCTCCAATATATAGCCTTACTAACAAGACGTATCTAAAAGAACATTTATCTATTAACATTCCATTCCAGAAAAAAAGCCAAACAGAAGACTGTGAGTATATATGTTGAAATATCTTTGCTTTTCTCCACTTATCTTTGTAGTAATGGAGATGTAAACAAAGTAACTGCATAACATTTTAAAAATGATTTTTAGATATTTCTCAAACCAGATACCATATACTTCCTCTGTCATTCATTTGGCACATAGGAGGGATGACTAACTACAGTTTGAAAATTAAAACCACAAAATAAATAGTTGTAAATTTCTTTATTTCATTGTTGAGTTATTTTTATTTTTGTAAAAATAATAATTGATTTTGAATTGACTTTCTCTCCCTTCCAATTCACTCCTAAGTTAATATAAATCTGAAGAGTCAGTAGACCTAATTTTAAGATAAAATTAAGTAAACATGATATGCCTTAGAAAAAGGAGAGGTATGCTCTCGATTAGATAAGGTTGACCTTAATCTGTTGTCAAAACTACATGTATTCTTTTCATATAGTTAATTTAACTTTTGTGTAAGTGTGATTACTGGGAGAAAATTAACCAATGATATTCTTTTCATAAGCAGAATAAGAAATCTCTTTAATTCTTGTTGTTATATGAATAATATAAATTTTAAAGTTTTACTTAGAGTCAAGGAATCAAAATCATGATATATATTTAGGTAAAAATAGTCCAAGATCTTTCATCCAAGAAGTTCGCTTAAACTATAAATTTCATGCATATTGCTAGCCAAAATATTTTTGGGTATTGGAATAGTCTGCAAATACTACAATTTTATTTTTGTTACCATGAGAAATATGGCAAAAGCCTTAGCATTTCTTATAGGATGAATATAAACAGCATAGTATAGAACTACAACTAAAATATCCCCAACCACTCTAACATTACTTGAAATTTTAAACAGGTGTAATTCATAATTCCTATTATATATATATCTTGAAATTTTATGTAATTTATCAACAGTGCATCATAGCAAAGCTTAATACTGTGCTTAAATCTGATATATTTTTCTTCAGTTGACCTTTGCTAGTTAAAACTTCCATAAACATTTGAAATAATACATTTTAGAAATGAACTCAAATGACTCCATGTTTCATTCACCCATTTTTTTCTTTGTGTTATAGGAGTATTCAAGTTTGTGACTTTACCACAGGGAGTTTCAAAAACATAAGAAAATAAAGATATTTTACATAAATAATATTTTTATGAATACAAAGAAAATTTTTGCTTTATACATATCTGATTTTCCTGGCCTAAAACACATGTATTCTATTATGTTTATTAATTAAATTTGTTTGCTTGATTATTCCTAACTATTGGGGGAAAAAGCTGGACACAACTGTTCTTAAAACAAATAAGCTGATATTTAGGGAATTGAAATGAATATGTAAAAACAAAATTTATTTCATGTAAATTATGAATACTACTCATTGTTTTGTTTTCTGAATATAGAGCTGACTCAATGTACTGATCTCCTACCAATCCCTAAATGATGGTATGAATTAGGAGATCATTAAATTAAAATTATGCATACCCTTTTGTCTCAACAGAGATACTTATATGGTGAAAAAACTCCCTGATTCCTGTCCTCTGACTTGCTTTACACTGTTGATCTCTCATCATGCTATTATGATGGGACAGTGTCATGTTCTTCCATGTAATCACATTACATGTATTAGTGTGGATTGTGGTCTTTCATATTAACGTGCTGGTTTCAAATCAGTCCCACCACTTAAGTGTTGTAACTGTGGGAAACCTACTTGCTTCCACAGTTTTTTCATTTGAAAAATGTGGAATATTGAAAAATTTAGCTTGGAGATTTATTTTGAAAATTCAAAGAGATAATCCATGTTTAAAATGATGATTTCTTTTTCAGCCAACACTTCCTGTTTTTGTTAGGTATCCATTATTGCCAATAAAAAATGATTATGAGAATATCCAATTTTTGTTTTTCATCTACCTACATAATTTGAACTTTCTTGATTCATTGCAGATCAGAGAAGATGAAGTATGGATTTAACAAACCAAACGACAGTAAATGAGTTTATTTTCCTTGGATTTTCTGGCATTCCCCATCCACAGCTCACATTATTTGTGGTTTCTCATTGTGTACCCGCTTTCCCTCAGAGGAAACACCCTCATCATTTACATTGTTCTCATGGATTCTACAGTCCAGACACCCATGTACATTTTCTTAGGAAATTTTTCCTTCTTAGAAATCTGGTACACCACAGCTACAGTGCCTAAACTGCTGGCTACCTGCATATCACAGGTTGTCACCATCTCTGTTTCAGGTTGTACAACCCAGTACTACTTCTTTTTCTCCATGGCGGCTACTGAGTGCATCCTGTTAGCTGTGATGGCCTATGACAGGTACCTGGGAATATGTAGCCCTCTAATGCTATGCACTTCTCATGAATGTTCAGATTTGCCTACAGTTTTCAGCTGGATCTTGGATTGGTGGCTTCATTGCCCCTCTCCTACCTACCATCCTTATCTCTCACCTCAACTTTTGTGGCCCCAGAAAATCAATCATTACTTTTGTGATGCAGATCCCATTTTCAAGCTATCGTGCTCCAATACATTCTTAGTGGAGGCCATGGGATACACGTGTACCTCTGTTGTTATTCTAAGTTCTTTCCTATGTACTATGACCTCCTATGGCCAAATTGTGGTCACAATGGTAAGAATGTCTTCCTGGGAGGCTTGGAAGAAAACTTTCTCCTCTTGTGCATCCCATCTGACTGTGGTCACTGTCTATGATGGCACAATCATCTTCGCTTATGTCTGCCCTCCGGCCAACCACTATTTCACATTCAGAAAAGTGGCATCAGTGATTTACTGTGTGGTTACCCCATTGGTAAATCCTCTCATATACACGTTGAGAAACAAAGATGTGAAGAAAGCTTTCAGGAAAGTTCTAGCACAAAAGAGATTGCTCTTAGCTTGAAACACGCAGGTATTTTTAGAGAATATTATTTTAGAGCAATGTAGAGTGATTTTCCATATTTCATTTGCAAATAATAAGTAGTGAAAAATTACTATATAATGAAACTGATACCATTTAATATGGACATCTTTCTGAACCTTAAGTTTCACTTTGATTATATTCAAATACTTGTTTTATACATATTTTGTTTAATGATGTGATAGTGCAATGCCATAGTGATAGAAAGGGAAATAATGCAATTTCCCTCTCCAGAAGGCATTCACAATCAGAAAATAATCTGGTTTAGTCCCATATAATGTCACAAATGACTGTTTACATAAAGATACTTTAACAGCATCCATAAAACAAACAAACAACATCTGCTGAAGGGAGTTGATCTTCTATCTGGAAAATGGGTGAATAAAAACTCTTTGTAACCCAAAAATGCATTCACTAAATAAACAGTAATTATGTATGATGACTGAGGAACCATTCCTTGACATTGGGGTTTATTAAATTTTGACTATAAACATCTCTATCTAACCATACATATGGGATTTTGTTAAAAATAATCAAAATTTCAGAGAAGCAAGATTTTTCTTATAATATAAAATCATGACTAAATGGGCCCCCACAGTAGATTTCAAAATATTAGCAAGAGTAACATGGTTAATAAGTAGAGGTGAAAAAAACAAAAACAACTAGATAGTACAAGAACAGGACTTATAACATGGTATATCTGCCATCAACTCTCTTACATTCCCTTGCAATATGCAAGCAGCCAATCAATTTAGCAGAGATTAGTTGAACAGAGAGTAAAAAAAAAAATTGCAATCAATTTCCATTACTATGTATCATCCTCCTACATAAATGAACGCTTTTTTATTTTCAGTGTACTTTAGCACAGATAAGGAGATTAAGGGAAGGCAAGGGTGCTGGATGAAATACAAACCCACCTCAGCTTTTTAAAATGAATGTTCTCCATTTGCTTGCCTCCTAAACCCTTGATATTCAAAATATGATCTATTGACCACCAGCATCAACATCATCTAGGAGAGCCTGTGTGAAACACATAATATCAGGACATATCTAAGCCCTTATGAGTGACAATTTGTATTTTAACGAGCTCTCCCAGGTGATTGGCATATACATTACATTTTGAAAAGTGTTAATTCAAGCAACCAAAGTTCTAAACAACCAATTTTTAATAAGAGAATAGAATGAAATCAAGAGCTAGTAGCATATGCAAATGTTTCAAATTCTTCACATATTGAATATTGGCATATTATTGTGTGAAATACATTAAAATTATATTAGATATTTTTTCTTAGTGCCAAATCACTATTCATTTTTAAAGCATTACACCCTCATGGTGACAACTGTCAAAATTATATCTACTTATAAATGAGAAATTTATGCAATGCACATTTCTTTAGCTTTCCA
The DNA here is from genome assembly GCA_029593785.1 of Cabassous unicinctus. Lineage (NCBI taxonomy): Eukaryota > Metazoa > Chordata > Mammalia > Cingulata > Chlamyphoridae > Cabassous > Cabassous unicinctus. The sequence continues at coordinate 4,841 of JAQZBX010097272.1, forward strand.
TTTCCATCAGAATATCAAAAACTATATGTTAACTATCAAAATAATACTAAAACATTTTGAATCAGAAAACACCCATTTCTGTATGTCCTCACAAATGAAGGAACATTTTCTTACTGCATCAATAATAATAATCTGTCCAAGATCTGTCCTTGGGATAGTATATGTTAATATATGGCTAACTAACTCGGTTTTCTCGTTATAATGTCACATCTCCTAAAACTCTGCTTCCTTCATTTGCTAGGGCAAACCTGGAGCTATGGTGGGTGACCTGTATCACAGTCAAAACTCAGTGATCAGAAAATCAATTCCAATTTAAAGTCCTCCAAAGAAGTTTGGTTGTCCCATTCATTCATTTCATCCGGGTATTTTGTTTTTGTAAATACTTACAACATTCTTTTCAAAAATGTGGTAAATGCAATAAGGATCGTTTCACTGGTAATGGACCATTTGGCAATAAAACTAGTAATCAAAATTTTTTAGGAAGGATTCATTAAACCAGATCACCCTGAAACATGGACTGCATAAAATAAAGAAAAATTGTTTTCATAAAATAATGGCATAAAACAAAATGCAAATGTAAAGGGAAAGGGAATCAAAGTGACAGTCAAATAATATTTTATATTATTTTGTTTTTAAAAGGAGACAGTATTTTAAGAAAATTCTGAAAGGTAAAGACAAGCAATACTTGAAGAGTAGAAAATATGCTGTTTCCTAAATCTTTACAGTATTTTGATATGCATTTTTACCAACTGGGTTGAATCATTTCCTTGTCAATACACGCTTTAACTGTAGAAGTTATCATGTGCAAAATTAAACTCAGGTTTATTTAATCACCTCCAAAGGAGGAAAACCCAAAACTGTAGAATCGACCTTGTCGTCTCTTCACTCCATCACAATTCATTGTCAGTCAGTCATCATTCCTTGCTTATTTTTGCTACCAAACTCTTTTGGAAAGCATCAATAGATTTCTATCTCCAAGAACCATATTAGAATCTGAGATATGCATTTATGTATTTTGGATCCTATATTAATCTCTTCATGAGTCTGTGCACTTCTTAGATCATCTTGCAATCCACACTCCATGCTCAAACAGATGGAATTTATTCTAAGAGTAGATTATATCATCTTCCTCCTCAAAACTGACTAATACCTCTGCTTTGCTTTAATAAGACAAATTGATTGCTCATCCTGATCTAGCAACTCTACATTATTTCTCATCTCCATGCTCTCTATCACTGTCAGAACTAAAGTCTCATTAGTTGCCTTATCACCATGTATTTTTCATGCTCCTTCCCTCAGAAATATTTGCACATGCTGCTCATTCCACCAGAAAGAGATTCCCCACCCTAGGAATCTGGTTGTGCATTTCTCCTTCAGAATCTCCCCTCAAGCATCACTTTCTTAAAGAAGATTCCCTGACCTCACTGAAAAAAAAACTAAAAGTTCTCTAAATCACCAGCTTCCAATCAACAGGTACCTTTTACTCAAAAATGTTCAGCAAATTACATATATTCAAAAAATTTTATTCCTGAAAATAAAATATGTCACGTTTTAAATATATATATATATAAATGTATTTGACCACAGATAAAGATAGCATTTAAATATTTTGGATATACTCTATTTTAAAAATGTACTTAGTATTGGACATTCCATTTCCAATCTCTGCTATTTCTAACAGGATGGTAACAAATACATTTGTACAAATGTTTTAAACATGAGTGTCTATATGTGTGTTTGTGTTCATGTGTGTGTGTGATTAATTTTCAGAGTGCAATTGTTGGTCAAAGACAAAATGCATTACTAAATTTAATAACTATTGAAACATTTTCCTCACAGAAACTGTAAATTTTAAACCTCCAGCAGCCATGTGTTGTTGTCAGTATGTGGCGCAAAGGAAGAGTTAGACAAGTTGATGCATATGAACCAGAGGGATGCAGCTCACTCAGGCAAAAACAGCCCCGAAATCACTGTGACCCTCTCTTTTATTCAGCTTACAACAGTGCAAAAATTCTCCCCCCCAACCTTGCTTTCCCACTGTGTTTCTCTTACTACAGCAAGAACACTGCCTTCTCTGGCAGTCTACCAAGGGGCATAAGTATAAACATTGTTTCTAACCCTAAATGCCTTAGTCTATCTAATATCTCAGCTTGCTGTGTGAGGGTGCTATCTGTTTGTGAGTTCCCAGACAATCTTTCTTGGGAATTCAGACGATAACATCTGTGTGGTGAGTTCATTTCACCTTATCTTCTCCCACTGATATCTGCAGTATGTGGTGCCCTTGGAGACATTTACTAATGTGTCTCTGCCAGCATGCATGCTTTTGCAATGCTTAACCCTTTATGCTCTAACTCTCAGCATTTTCTCCAACATTTCCCCCTTTTTGTTTTTTGTCCAGGGTAACTGTGCCTGTCTTAGGTTTCCCCCCTCTGAAGGTCTTACCCATCATTGGCCACCAGCCAAGCTGCCATGGACAGGGGTTTGAGAGTCAAGGGTTTTAAGCATAATCAAGTTATTGGCATGGCTGGTCTTATGAGCCCTATTAATGCGGAAATGCCTCCTAATACAGTTAAGAGTAGCAAAGCACCAATGATGACCACACCAATGTTACTAGAGGAAAATGATCCAGAATGGACATTAATTTGGTTGAAGTAAAAACATTTGGGCTGAGAAATTGATTAAATTGGTCAGCTAAACCTGAAGAGTTTTCTAATAGATTTTTCATTTACTTTTAAAACTTATTTCAGCACTACTCAAGGGAGCATTTACAAACCCAATTTCCCCGAGATATCTAAGGTGTTGCTAGCCTCTAGTCCTTACTTTAGGCCCTGTATCTTGCCCGAGACTATTTTGTGCAGTTACTGAATCTCACTGACTCAACGTATCTTGCTTGCACTGGCTCAACGTATCTTGCACGAGATGTCTTGTGCTATATTTAGTCTCTGCTTTCTTCAGGTCTGGTAATGGGGAGAGAGTCCCAACTTTTCCCACCCCAAAGGCCACCATAAAATTTTGGCGGGATGTCTTGCCAGTCAGAGAAGGGGTTCAAGGGTTTCTCCTCATTCCCAAGATCCTGGGATCCTGGATGAACTTACAATTGAGTGGGATCACTTATTTACAATAAAATTCTGAAGACAGAGAGTTGGACTAGAGGTTACAGTAATTATCTACATACACTCGACTGTGTTTAGCTCCAAGAATATGCTCCCATTTTTGGGTTCAATCTAAGTTTACCTGGCTCCTATCTGGCTCCTTGTCAATCTAAATTTATCTGGCTCCTTGTTTCTTCCTTCATTTCCGCCTTAATTTTTAATTGTAATAACATGATGTGCATAGTAGCAGATTGTTGGTGCATTAATTGGTTAATTTCTCACGATCTTCTGCAGACTAAACAATATAGAAAACACAATATTAATACAATTATACATATGAACATAACAGATCTTGATAAACCATGTAACCATTGTGTAGGATGCAACTGTATTAACTCATTTATCAACTCTTTCAAAGTTTGTTCACCAGTCAGAACTTGCAATTGGTTTTCAAATGTTTGACGTATTTTCTGTTGCAAGCATAATATTTCCTTGTTAAATTATTAAGATTCAGAAGATGTCTTTTCTTTACCGAGTGCCAAGGAAACTCAATTGCATTGCAAAGCACAGGAGTAATCCAATAAGATGTTTGATTCCAATCACATTTCATCTTCATTTGTAATTTCATAACTTGAATCTGATCTCCTAACAAAATAACAGTTTGTTTTAGGTCTGCTATTTCTTCATGTATTTCTGAATCTATTTGTTTTTCAGCTCCCCATAACTGTTCTGAATTTTGTTGCCATGTTTGCACAATGTCAGCAGTTTGAACTCCTTGTTGAAGGGCTATTCCTGCAGTGGCCACTGTTGCTGTTATGGCCATAATACCTATAATCACAGCTATTAACATTCCCATGAATCTTCTTGCCCTTTTCAACAATCTTTTAGATAATGAAGTTAATATCCCCATAACTGGGGTATCTTGCCATTCTCAATTCTTCTGTACAGGTAAGAACACTCTAATTCTTGCTCTTAAGATGTAAAGACTGGAGGTATTTGGGAAACTAATAGAGCTGTTAATACATGTATATAAAGAGCAGTTGTTCAGACATTCTATGGCCCCATTGCTATTATTCTAAGTAATATTACCCAATAATAAAACATAAAGAAGATGCACACAAGCCCTAACCCATTCTGTATTATTACAAGTAAGGGTAAAAGTATAATTAGTACTTACATTAGAAATGTGACCCCGCCAAGAACTAACAGTGCAGAAAGCTGAGGCTAATTTCCACAGATGCGGTTGAGTGGGATGTCCTACCCTGAAAGGATTAGGCAGTGTAAATCCTCCCCCATGCCAGATAATATAATTATTTGCAAGTGTACTTATGCTTTGGTTCTCCTTATGCCATTTTAAGTTGAATGGCTGGCCCTTTCCATGAGCAGAGGCTACAGGGCTCCAATCATTGACAATTCCATAGGAATTATTAATTAATACTCATGGTTCTAAGCCATGACACACAGTCCATGGAAATACAGGGCTGTTAGCATACACATAAGGAATCTGGCACATGGGAATTCCCACAAGAATTGGAATTTTATTCTGAGAAATATTGCCTCTAAATCCCTGCATTGCAAGTGCATAAATGGAGTGGTAATTATGAGTACCATTTTTTCCAATACTTAACCATAATTGATAATGCATTTTCAAACAATGTTCTTCCTCTCCAAAACATATGGGCATGCCTTCCACTCCTGTAGAGTAATTATTAATCAATTTTCCTTCCTCCTTAGGCTTTTAGTGTAAGGCGAGGATTAATGGACCCAGGAATATGAAAAAACTGATTAATGTAAACAGGGTAGGATTTGTTCCCCCAAGTTAACAATTTTAAAAGAGGTGAATTAGTACTATAAGCCCAATATGTATAATTATGTGAAGGTGCACTACTTACTGCTGTGGTTGTCAAGGTAAGCATAGCAAGGAATAGCTGTGTTAGAGTGAAATTCTGCCTTTTAGAAGTTACGATCTTTTCTGCTTTTTGTGTCAGCTTCTTCAGCTTGTTCATGTCTAGGTTTCAGATGTTTGGATGGGACCCAAAGCTGGTCTCCTCTATCTATAATGATAAAAGCATAACCTCGACCCTATATCCTACTTAACTTTTCCCTTCTCCTAATTGATTATTATTTTTATTCTTCCACTAAACTAGTTATCTAATACATTGATATATTTAGCTTATTGTTGGCTAGAATTTTAGATAGATATGAAATAAATGTTAATATATATATTTAGTTTAATAAGCTTATACTGACAATTAGGGTGAGAAACATAAATAACATAACTAATTAAAACATTAAGTCAATATTGAACAATGTTACAGAATGACAGATAAATAGAGCAGTTTCATATATAGTTTTTCCAATATTTAGCTTTTAGCTGGGAAGAGTTGAATTGTTGAAGTAGCAACTGATATTAGAGTTTTGGTTGACAGTTTTTAGGATTAACAAATTTGATAGTATAGATGCTAACTTCGGAGTATCTTGCTAATTCTTGAGGAAGGGGCCAGCCTCTTCAGGAAGGAACACCACACTCCTTGGGCTGTACATTTTAAGGTTTATGCATCAGTCCCTAGGAGTGGCTAGCTCCCCCAGGGAGGAATACAACACCCATTGAAATGTACTTTATCTTTTTAAATTTGTTACAAAACATCATTGATGTGCTTACTATTTTAATTTCCAATATGCTTCCTGAAATATTGGTTTGTTGATTAACAAAATTTTCTGTATGATGCTTTACTTTTAAGCTTGAACAATATTTACAAAACTTTTTCTTAAGATATTAATTTCAGGACTGTTCAAATTCAGAACAAGAGATTTATATATATACTTAGTAAAATACTTCTTTGTGTAATATACAAATTATTAAATTACTTAAGTATGCAATGTATTGTATTAAAGTTTTGATTAGTATTTAAATATATTATGCATAATTCATAACTATTGTAGATTATACAACAGCAGACATCCAATTAATAAACTTTTATTTCTTAAGTGTTTAAGATTCTTAGTAGCATAATTAGAATGACCTTAATTTCTTTACTTTGTATAGTTTGAGGAATAGGTAAAAACAAATTCGTATTTCCTATTTGGGCTGTGAGGTAATACATTAACTTGTAATTTTAATACTTGCATTGATTTTTGTTGTTAACACTATAATTAGAATTCAGGTTGTTGCTTACAGTGTTGAATATAAACTTGATTTATTGTTGGCTATTTTGCAGAAAGGGGAATGTGGGCTGGCTTGACTTGTGTAAGTAAATATTAAAGAAAGCTTTAGCAAGTTTTAAAACAAAGTGATAGTAACATAACTGGATATTAACTTTTTGCAACAAATTAAAAATATTTGGGACCACTGCATGCTGCAGTGGTGTTATTTTATTTTACTATAAATTACTGTTATGCAATACCCCAGTAGCCTTTTCTGGCTGCTTTCTTTTTATACTTATAACTAAAATTATGATTAATAACATTATATTTTATTTAATATTATATTGAAACTTTATTATATTTTCAGGAATTTTATACACTTTTAAAGTATTCATATGAACTTTTTATTCATATAGCTTTAATTTTTATAAAATTAGAAAATTTCTTTTTTTTATACAACAATTTTAAATACTTCATTCAACTTATATCACAAGAACTTTGAGAGACCAAATTACTTGTGACAGTGTGAAATAAAAGCTACTCTTCAGAATTTGACTTTGAGAAAGCAGGTTTGAACATTGTGTTCTTTTTAAAAGTGATAAGACCTGTTTCTCCATGGAAATGATAAGGTTAAA
>JAQZBX010097273.1:0-11704 GCA_029593785.1 Cabassous unicinctus
TGCAATACCAGTTAATGGTTTATTTTGATTCTGAGTTTAGTTTAATGAGAAGAGAAAGTGTTTTATTTTGATTCCCTTTAAAAAATATTTCTTTTGTATCCTCTCAGTCCTTTAATCATAAATGGAAATAATTAAAAGAGAAAAAAATGAAAACTAATCTCTTAGAGCCATTTATGCTTTTGGAAAAATGATGCCAATTTTATTAGCATGGTTATGCCAAGGCTCACAATCATAGTTGACTGTTGAAATCTTATTCATTAAAGAGCAATTATATTCCAAGCATAATGGCTTCTAGGCAATTCTTTAGAATGAAATAAAAACTCACATTGGAAATGAAAGCTATTTAATTTTAATTAAAGGGTATAGACGCCCAAAGGAATAAGCTATTACCAACTTAAATAAATAGCCATATCAGACTGATATTAAGATAAAAAACTCTGAAATAAAAATACAAAATCAACGATGCAGAGGAAAATGTGAGTTAGCTAAGGCTTATCATTATTTTAAAATTATGCATAATAATAAAATAAAAATTTAAAGAAATATATGGAATATAGTTTAATGAGAAGTAGAACAGAATCATTCCTATTTCACATTTACAAATAAATCTCAGATGCAACTATGGACTAAAGTAGAATTAGCATTATTCTGGCAATGGAAGGACTTGTATCATTGATATAAAAGCAGTGACCACCAGAGATTCTGAGTGGAGGGAGAGGGAAGAATAAATATAACATGGGGACATTTTGGGGTCATTGGAATTGTCCTGCACAACATTGCAATGACAGATACAGGCCATTATACATTTTGTCAATACCTATAAAATGGTGTGGGGCAAAGTGTAAACTATAATGTAAACTACAGTTCATGGTTAGTAGCAATGCTTCAATATGTGTTCATCAATTGTAACAAATGTACCACACTCATGAAAGATGTTGTTAATGTGGGAAAGTGTGGTAAGGGGAGCAGGTGGGATATAAGGGAATCTCCTATATTTTTGATGTAACATTTATGCAGTCTAAAGCTTCTTTTAAAATAAAATAATAAAAAAAGAGAAAAATAGGTATAAAATTCTACTTCTAGTTATTTTTAATATTTAATAATATAAATAAGGAAGGAAAAGGAACTATTTTTAGGTGAATTATAATTAGTTCTCAACTATAAACAGAAATATAAAAGTATTTTATATGATTTTCGTGAAAACAAAGTACTTAGGGTGATAGAAATACTTTTGACAAAACCAACCAGAACACAGGTGAAACCTGGAACACACAATTCCAATATGAGTTAAATCTCCTTAAAACATGGAATTGCAGACATTTGAACATTTAAAAGAAAAATTTTAAAAAGCACGAGTAAATACTATGAGAGAAAAAAATAGATAAGATAAAATCATTTCAGAAATGAATACCAAAATTACGAGGTGACAAAGGAAGAATATATTTGGCTTTAAGTACAATGTGTCATTGTGGAGAGAATAACATTAGCTAAGATAAAAAGCAAAATAAAAAGGTAGAAATGACTATAGATAGAGTGTTGGATGTAGAAGATTATTAAATAAAAAGCACCTAAAATTGGAGTCCTACAGGGCACAAAAAGAACCTAATATACAAATCTATATTCAAGAAAACTTTCCAGAAATCAAAAAAGACCTGGATCTACCTATTATGAAGGTCGCCAAGTACTTGTGAAAATTCACATGTAATGTCAACTTTGAGACATAGACTAGTGAACACGTCGTGCTTTAAATATAAAGAAAATATCCTCTCGTCTTCTGAGAAAAATTTCCAAATCTCTACAAGGGGAATGAAAAATTAGGTTTGCTCAAACTTCTTGTTTGCTACATATAAAGCAGGACAAGAGAGGATCCAATTTTCTAGAAATTCAAATGTGAGCCAAGGATTTTAATTGTGGCCAAGTTATTCTTGATGTTTCAAGACTGCAATAAAACAACAGAAAGCTTGCAAACATGTAAATCAAATTTAGGGACTATAGTACTTGCAAGACCTTTTGAGGACAGGCTTCATCCAACTAAGAGATGACTGGGGAAAATTGGCCATGGAGCATTGGCTATATTTAATAGTAGATTTAAGAGTAAAACAAAGGTAGGGATATATGTGGGAAAATAATATGTAAATGTTATGGACTATGATACAGTGAAAATGAAACAACTATGTAAGTGAAAGGAGAAACAAGAGAGAAAGGGTAATGTAGAATAAATTTATTGATTGCTGTAGAGAAAATAGTTAAGAGTCAAAGGATAGTAAAAGACTAAGAATGGAAAAAGGAGGTTATGGACACTATGCAAATGCCATAGTGTAAAAATGACACAAAGAACAAAAATACCATCTGTTATAAATAACAAAATAAATTAAAAATAAAAAAGCTGAGAAAACATATCATGTAGTGGAATAAAGACCACAGTAATTATAACACAAATGAAAAAGTTGAGAACAAAATATTATTTATATCAGTAGATGTATTTGGGCTTTATATCACCTATTAAATGGGAATTATTTTCAGATTGGCTCACAGTGCAATTCCTACTCTATGTTGTATGTATAAGACATACTTAAAGTGATTCAGAAAGACTATAAATAAGGGAAAGATAAAGATTTACCAAGCAAATGTAAACAATAATACATCAAGTGTTGCCATCTTGATATTTGTGTGGTAAACTAAAACATAAAATTAGACCAAGAAGGACACTTTATAATGTTAAAGTACATATTTCACAAAGAAGATATAATAGTTATGAATATCTATGTACTAAACAACACAGAAGGCTGCCTTCTTAAGATAGACATTACTGGAAATGTAAGGACAAATAAATAGAAACGCTAATAGTAGACTACTCCAGCAAACCACTCTCAATCCAGGTCAGGTCAAGTGGATAAAAAATAACTAAGGTTATAGTTAGTTGTAACTATATAACTTAATATGGTAAATAATGTAAACAGCAAGGTATATTTCATGGCTGCAAACTAAACTTTACACCACAATAATAGAGAATACACCTCTGCCCAAGTGCCCATGGAACATTTGTGAAAACTGATCTACTATTAACTCACAGATGAGACCTTAGTAAGTTCCAAGAAGAAGTCTATAATACTTTCAAAGATTAGATCATTTTCATGCTACGTAAACCGTAAAGGGCCTAGGAAAGAAAGGAAGATTTTAAGTTATTTTATGAAGCAATTAATACTTAATTCATACTTAAATTTCATGAAGATTGCACAAAAATTATAGTCCAATTTTACTTAGGAATATTGATACAAAAATTCTAAGTAAAATTTTGATGTGATAGCTTTTTGCAGTATCAACTTGGCTAAGCTAAACTAATATAATTGCACTATTAATTAAAGTCCATGGTTTAACTTAGGGTTCACTGTTTGTATAGTGTAGTTCCATGGATTTTTAAAAAAAATTCTGTATACCATATGTACAATTTAACATTTCCCCTTTAATCATATTCGGATATATTTTTTAGTGCTGTTAATTGCATTCACAAACCACCCATTACCAAAACATTTCCAACATTCCAAATAGGAACCGTGTATTTCTTAAGCTTAACTTCCCATTCCCTATCGCTACTCTGTCCCCTGGTAACCTATATCCTAGATTCTGACTCTATAAGTCTGCTTATTCTAATTGTTTCAAATCAGTGAGATCATACAATATTTTCCCTTTTGTGTCTGGCTTATTTCGCTCAATATGATGTCTTCAAACCTTTAAGGTTCATCTATGTTGTTGCATATAGGAGGACTTCATTTCTTTTTATGGCTGAACAGTATTCCATTGTATGTATATACTACATTTTATTTATCCATTCATCAGTTGACGGACACTTGGGGTGTGTGGCAGTTTGAGATTACTTTGTGAATCTCCACAAGCAAAATATTATGTTAGGACCTAATCCATTCCTTTGGGTGTGAGATACCCTTGACTGGATTACATCAGTGGGGCAAAATTCATGTTGAGTGCCTTTATAAAGCCAACATATTTCTGGTAGTTTGCATCTGCATCCCCTTGGCAAAATAAAACAGGTTGCTTCCATCTTTTGGTGAATAATGCCACTATGAACATCAATGTGCAAATATCTGTTCAGGTCCCTGCTTTCAATTCTTCTGAGTATATACCTAGCAGTGGGATTGCTGGGTCATGTGGTAGTTTTATATTTAGCTTTCTGAGGAACTGCCAAACTGTCTTCCACAGCAGCTGCACCATTTTATATTGCTACAATCAATAAATTAATGTTCTTATTTCTTTGCATTCTTTCCAACACTGCATTATTTTCCATTTTTTAAATAGTGACCATTTTAATGGTTGTGAAATGGTATCTCATTGTGGTTTTGATTTGCACTATGGCTAATGATGTTCAGCATCTTTTCATGAGCTTTCTGCCATTTGTATATCTTCTTTGGAGAGATGTCTATTCAAGTTTTTTGCCCATTTTTATGGATTGTTTGTCTTTTTGTTGTTAAGTTAAAGGATTTCTTTAAATATTCTGGATATTAAACTTTTATTGGATATGTGGTTTCCAAATATTTTTACTCATTGTGTAGGTGTTTTACTTTCATGATAAAGTTCCTTGAAGTAAAAAAAGTTTTGAATTTTGTTGAGGTCCCATTTATCTATTTTTTCTTTTTTTACCTGTGCTTTGGGTGTAAAGTCTCAGAAGCCATCACCTAACACCAGTCCTGAAGATGCTTCCCTGCATCTTCTTGGAGGAGTTTGATGGTTCTAGCTATTTTATTAAGGTCTTTGATGTATTTTGAGTTTATTTTTGTATATGCTGTTAAGTAGGGGCTGACTGCACATTCTTAATGGGATATAATCTTGGGACAAAAAAAAAAATATTGCCAAAAGAAAAAAAATGTAAACATTACTTATGGAGTACTGTGACAGCTTGAAGTTCTTTTATGAATCCCCAAAAGAGAAAGATTATGTTTTGAACTAGTCCACTCCTGTGGGTGTGGGGCCCTTTTGATTAGAGTACATCAGTGAGGTATGACTGATATAAATGGAGATACACAGAGAAAGGAAGCTGCCATTTTTGATCCTGCCATGTGAGATACAGGACTGCAGGAAAACAGAGAAGCCCAGGGAGGCTGAAAAAGTGTTCCCAGAGTCTGGAACCAGCAGAACACAGAGGCACAGAAAGAGGCCTAGAGGGGCTGGGCCCACAGAGCAGCTCAAGGTTGAGGAGATGTGCCTGATCACCATGTGGCAGAACACCAGTTATCAACAGGAGCTGACATTGGTGAGAAAGCATCTCTGATGATGCCTTGATTTTGACATTTCATGGCCTTGGTACTATATGCTTTTACCACAAATAAATCGCCTTTATAAAAGCCAACACATCTGGTACTTTGCATTGGCAGCCCTGTGGAAAACTAAGATAGGTACTTATGTGGTTTTTTGATCATATCAATGTTGGCAGCATAATTTTGGAACTGTTTTGAATATATTGTAGAATACAACAAGCAGATGTAGTGTTATTAGGAACTAGAATTTTTCACTGTATGAAAAATTATATATGAATTTAGAAGAAAGTAAGGGGGCAAATCCTATCTGATTTCAAATCTGCCTTGGAAGTATTAGTGTGACCTGGATCTTGTTTTTTTTTAAATTTCATAGTTTTGTTCACAAGAAGGGCCTAAAAGTACACCCTAGTAGCAGTGAACACACCTATTGTCCAAATATTTGTTTCCAAATACTTCTCATCAAAAAGAACCAGAATTCCTTGGAGCAATGGCTGTTGTATTACTGGGATAGGAAAGTACAAAGTAAGATTGAGATACCTTGTGACAGCAAGCAAAAAATGACTTAAAGTAAATAAAATCATGTGAAAAAATGATACAAGCTCCAGCTAGAAGAGGCTCCCATTTGACAAATTTGATGAATTTAGGACAGTTTGCACACCAAAAAGAATAATGACTTTAATTGTTTATTATACATGGAATAACAAAGAAAAATCCATGTTTACTAGTGTGCAAAAGTATAAACCATAAAGGCTAAGATTTAAAAAATTCAGAGTTTAATGTGTATCAAAGACAACAAAAGAGTGAAATTTCAAGCTTTAAGCTTGAAGATATGTTCTATATACAACTGACAAACAATTGGTATCCTAAATATATAAAAAAAACCCTACAGATTAATAAGTTAAGGACAAACAACCCAATAGAAAAATTATCAAAAGTAAATAGGTATTTCAGAGAAGAGAAAACACAAATGACCATAAACATGTGGAAAGAGTTTTAATATCATCATTAAGTAGTGAGATGCAAGTTAAAGTCATTCTTATTTACTATCTCATAACAATGAGACTGGCAATAATTAATAAGTCTGATAGTACAAAGTGCTGTTGAGGACACCCCTCACTGACTTCTCATAGGGTTACGGTACCTTTGGAAAATTGTGTGACACTACCTCCTGAAGTTGAAGATACATTCCCTATGCTTCACCAAGATTGCTGATGCACAGGATTGCTAATAGCAGCATTGTTCATGAAGCCAATAATGGAAAAAGCCAATAGTCTATCAATACTGGAAATATAAATTAATTTTGTTATACTAAAATAGTAGAGTATGGCCAACAGAAAAACAAAATAGCTAGAGTGACAGGATCAATATGTTTGAATTTGATAATGGACTATATGTAGAGTGAGTGTGTTACAAAAACTATATACAGTTGACTCTTTTAAGTAAAACTTAAAAACAGACCATCAAACAATACATTATTTGGGGTTTCATACATAGATGACAAAAGAATCAATACCAATACTTGTGGATCTCTGTATCTATTTTTATCTATGTCTATCTAATCTATCTACCTATCAATCTATCTAGTCCAATGTTTATTCTACTGGATAATGAATATATGTCTTTTTCTTATACACCAAATGAAAACATAAAGTTCTACGTTTTATTTTACTGGGAAAAAAAAAGCCACTGTAATTACTTGCACTGAAGATAATGGAACACACAAATAAAATGTTGTGCTGTTGATATGGAATGATGGAATGAAAGTCTATACTGACTACTTAACTTTGCACTTTCAATATGCTGTATTGTTGCTACATTTTAAAAAATGAGAAGCTATGCCCTAAATTATGTATCTATTTCTTTCTGTTGACACTTTCTGATATAGAAATACTATCTCAGTTTTCCTAATTGATCTTATTTCTTCTAATCATGATTAGAAACAATGCTGGCTGAGATGGAGGGATGACAGCAGAAGGAGCATAGGGAACCACCTATGTGTACATAGATCAGTGGGTCCAGGATATATGAGTTTGCTTGAGTCAAGTGACATTAGAGAGAAGGGTTATGCCTAGGTCCTCTTGAAACGGTCCTATGCAAGAGGAATGCCTGCTTGAGGCAGGAATGGGAGAGGTTAAAAGAGGTCAGCCAGCAAGTATCATGCCACTGTCAGTGAAAAGTGAAGTGGGAGGACCCCATGGTATTTCTCCTAAGAGTCCAGCAATGTTTCTTATTATAGTGCCAGGAGAGTAGGCCCCAACTGCTGTTCTCAAAGATACAACTTGCAAGACATCTTACCCTCCTTTCATCTCCCCTTCTTCTCCTCCCAATACAAGGTGAACCAGAGGAATCAGGGAAAGTGGAAGAGGAGGTGTAAAAGAAAACATGCTCATTTCCTTCTTCACTTCTGCTCTGCACAGGAGAGAGAAGCAATGGAGAAAAGGAATGTACAATTAAAATATTATTGAGACTGGGAGTTTATTTTTAATGCTTTAAAGAAGGACTGTTCTTAGAGCTGAAAGTGACCTCAAATCATTGGAATTTGTTAGAGTCACAGTCAATTGACAAAGACTGAACATATGACAGACAAAATTTAAAGACTGATGACAGAGAGATAAAACCCATTTCAGAAATTGCATAATGTTTTTTTAGGAAATAATTTGTAAAGTGGATTACCATATTTTATTCAACTTTCTAGTCTTAAAACATAGCCAAGAGCCTGATACCTACTTGGCAATCAGTATATTTTGTTAAAACATTGGATACATTAATCACCAAAAAACTTAGTTCCTTGGAAACTACACTTAATTTTGAAATAAAATATATATTGATTTATCATGCTTGAAGAAAGAAGAAAAATAACTGCAGTCATTTGAGAAATGCTGTTATTGTTACAAGAGAGATTAATGAAGGTATTCATATAGTTGTGGGGTGTTGTCTTGGTAGGTGGAGACCTACACAATAACTGATGGAATATTGAATTCTCATCATGGGGAGTCCTGCTGCATTCTCTACTAGAGTGCCAAGAATCTCTAGAGTTCATGGGCAGTGCCTGGTGAAGGAGGACAGACAAATATGGCAGGCCCTTGCTATTGTGAAATTGAAACTTAGCCTAATAATATATTTTGCCTAAGAGTTACCTCTGGAAAGCCTCCTTGTTGCTCAAATGTGGCTTCTCTCTTAACCAAACTCAGTATGTAAACTCACTACTTACCCCCAATTTGGGACATGGCTCCCAGGGATAAGACTCCCAGGCATGGAGGGATTATTACCAAGCACTAACTAGTGATGCATTTGGAAAAAGACCTAGACCAAAAGGGGGAAATATTAAATACAAAAGAGTTTTTATGGCTAAAAGATTTTGTGAGTTGGGAGGTCACTCTAGAGGTTATAATTATGCACATCTCAGGAGGATCTCACTGATTGCCACAGTAAACAGTGCTTCAAGCAGGGGTGCTCCTGAGGGTTCTAGAGATATCTAGATGCTATAGGCAGGGCATACAACCCCAGGAAATTGGCACCCTATTGGTTGGCCTTACCAAGGCATATATGATAGCCTATCTCCCCAATGTATCAGACTTAGATTTATTTATAATTTTCCCACATATGGTTCTTCTGCCCCTTTTATTTGAACCTATAATGAGCACTGTACCCATTAAATATATGTCCCAGAGACTGAAATCTTCAGGATGTTCAATGCCAGTTAGTCCTGAATCTCAGCAGAGTTACAGCCAATACCTATTCTCCTGTTCATTGGACTCACACAGGACAACTAACAAAAGGATTATGATGGACAATGCCAATCCCAAAAAACAGAGTATCTACAACTGTAAGCATAACAGTTCCATCCATCTGCCCCATGAAATCTAAGCCCCCTCTCAATAGGAAGCAGAGTGGGCATCACCATCCTCAAATCCTTAAGATTGAGTAATGAACAAAAACAAAGGGGGGATGCAACTATGGGCTAAAATAGAATTATTATTAATCTAGTGATAGAAGAAATTGTAACATTGGTAGAAAGGCAGTGGTCACTAGAGGTTCTGAGGGGAGGGACAGGGAAGAATAGGTGTAACATGGGGCATTTTTTGAACATTGGAATTATTCTGCATGATATTGCAATGATGGATACAAGCCATTATACATTTTGTCAAAACCTATAAAATTGTGCAGTGCAAAGTGTAAACCATAATGTAAATTATAGATCATGGTTAGTAGCAATGCTTCAATATGTGTTCATCAATGGTAACAAATGTACCACATAATGAAGATGTTGTTAATGGGGGAAAGTGTGGGAGAGGGAGGGGGTGGGGTATATGAGAATCCCCTATGTTTTTGATGTAACATTTATGTATTCTAAAGCTTCTTTAAAAATAAAGAAAAAAATTAAAAACCAACCCAGAATCAAAAGTGAGAATTAATGGCAATCTACATACCACAAATTTATCTTTCAGAAAAGGTCTAAGAGGTATACAACAGTAGATACAATATTGCTCCTCAGAAATATAATAGATGGATTATTAATCAGGAGGAATTGTGTTTTCCAAGAGTATGATCACACTTTAGCTACTGTTGAATAATTTCTTGAATTTAATATAAGTAAAATATATTCCCCTGGAGAATCAGAATCCCTACCTGAACACTGGATTGGGAAGAGAGAAAAGACAAAAAGATATAGGAACAACAAAGCCTCAACCAACCCCACAGGGGGTTCTGGAGTTTGTATAGCTTGTAGTGAGTTGATGTCTCACAGTGAGCTCAAATGGCCAGGTCTTTATAATCCCTTAATGATCAGCCACTGGATGCAGACCAACTCTGGAAGATCATTCTCTTGGGTTACACAACTCTCCGAAGATGAGGCAAACTCTGAAAGAGCTGACACACCAGCTGCTCATGCAACTTCAAGTCTTTCCTTGAAGTGTGATCTGGGTGGTGTATCTCCATTTACCCCTTAGTTTGATTATATTTACTTTATCCTAGATATTTGAGGAACAGCTACTCCAAGATTCCAGAGTGCCTCTCTTTTTAAGGGAATCTGAAGAGCAAGGTTACTAGTATGTCTTACAACCCCTACTAGTACAGTTGATCTTGGCATCCCAAATGATACTCATGATCTCCTCCCTCAGCTTCCATTTTAGATCCCTTTCACACTTAGCTGGCTACCACCACTGCTGGTCTGGATGGCTTGCCTAGTGGCATGATTCAGATTATCATCACTGAGGGCTCTGATCCCCTAGTCACCATGTCATTCTCAGGTGATGGTTGCTGCCTTTTTCATTATCATTACAGTTGGACAAAGGAGTACCAATAAGTATCAAAGTGGATTGCCTGTGTTCCACACATATTACTCCCTGCTCCTGCACAGAAGTTGTTGAGACCAGCTCAACAATGAATGGTCAGAAAGGAAGGCACTGCAGACCTTAAGGAAAAGACAGACACATAGATAGAGAAAAAAGGTGGGACCAGGGGACTAACAGTCTCAAGGACTGAGAGCCCCGATTCTGGGGGTTTCACCACCGTATTTATTGGGAGTCTGCAAAAGGAGAAACATAATGCAGGGAACGTCCGCTTAGCTCTTTGCAATATAGTAAGTTCTTTAGTCGTTGATGTTCTATCTGCCCAGAACATGCTGCACAAAAGTGGAATGTTTCTAATCAGCATCAAGGATGCTTTATTTGCTTCAGGGAGGCATTGCAACTTTCAGCCATTTTCCCACATTTTCCCCTTTTTGCTTAAAAAGGTAAAAGAAAGGAATCCTGATACAGCTTTAAATGTTTGTTTTGTAATTTGATGATTGATTGTAATAAGACTAGATTGCTGACAGTTACCTAGATTCTGAACTGGGCTGCACATGAGAAACAAAGTAGCCACTGGGGCAGGTGACCTCCCTTGAGAGGGGTGAGGGTCCTACCTCCATAGGCCCTCAAATTATTTCCTGATGGCCCCCTTAGACTGTACCTGTCTTAGGTGGTTCCTACCCTGAGGAATCTTACCCATCTCTGCCTAACCAGCCATCCTCCAGGGCCAAACAGGGTGGTGTAAGACTGCCAATGTCCCATGGCTTCCAAGCCCAGCATGTGCCTAAGGATTCCCATGCTGGCTGGCAGGGCCCTGGCTCAGGTTACAAGTTTCAGAAAACCCAGGTTTGCCAACACCCAGAAGGCTTATATAAGCAATCCCAAAGAAGGGATGTGTGCAGGATATCCCCGGAATACAGTATTAAAAGTTTATTCTAGGTGGGAGCGAGATACAGCAATGACCAAGGTAATGAATATGGAGAAAGGGCTTGATGTCTACAGATTAATAATGAAACAATAAGCATGATTATTCCAACAAAAGGTGCCCTTGTTTACTTCAGGGCATTCCAACCTTCAGTCACTTCCCCACATTTCCCTCTTTGTGTTTCTGCAGAGCAATAAAAGTTGATTTGGCGATGTCTCGTT
>JAQZBX010097274.1:0-11709 GCA_029593785.1 Cabassous unicinctus
TTTTTTTTTTTTAAAAAAAAGCCACTCTAAAGGAAAGGTCAAATAACAGGAAGCAGTGGTTTGCCAAGAGTAAATAAATTTTAAGCACCCAAAGTTTCCATTGAGTCCAAACTTCAAACCTGTCATCTCTGTGTTGTGTCTAAAGAAACCTTAACAAAACAAGTTCTACTCTCCAAAATAAGCCAAAAACTGCCAGGTGAATACAAACTTAAATTAACTAAAAAGCATCGTACCCACATCCACAATTGCAAACATCTACCAGTTGATTGGTAAATAGATATGGATATATTGTCATTTAACACAGCCTCAGTTTCCCCCTTAAAATATGGAACCAATATGATCTGCCCTACATATATCAAAGTGTTGAAGATAGAGTCAAATAAGCTACAGTATATTACAGCCCCTTTGAAAAATATAAAGTGACACATAATTGCACTATATCTAAAGAACAGTAATAAAAATGTATAATAATTACTGCTGAAAAAATAATTTTGCAAAAATGTCAACTTTTGGTAATTACAATGGAATATTATTAGTGAAAAAAATAAAATAAAGAAACTTGAATTCAGATGTTTTACTTCTTTAATTTATGACCACCACTTTTATGATGTTGTGACATTTATACACCCTTACATTTTATTGGTCCAGATGTATTCAAGAAGTTTTAAGAATTTTAAAATTACAAGGTTGTATTAAATACCCATTAAAAATTTACAATGTCCTGGTCCTTTTAATGTACATTATTTTATTTAATCCTCTTAAACAGTTAGCATGATCCTCAATTTACAGGTGCAGAAATTAAAGGAAACTAGTTCAAGGTCACATAGTAAGTGGGAAAAGCAGAACACAAGCAAAGGTAGCTTTCAGACTCTAGAGATTTTTAGCTCTTTTAGTGAAGATGTTTCCAAATTCTCGAAATACAAAGAAAAAACTTCTAGTTTCTGAAAATAGTAGTACTCTTCTTCCAGGAAACAGGAAGGTAGTAAAACAAACCAAAACAACAAGTTTTAATGCTTTCTTTGCTCATCCTATTCTCAGCTTGGGCGAGTGGCTATTTACAATGTATCTTTCAGTGTTAAATTTAGCATTGCAGCCATTTGATTAGAAAGGGAAGTTCACTGGAATTTACTTCCCCTTTATTACATTGAGAACATATATGCTATTTTGTCTTTTTCATTTCCATAATAAGTCATTTTCCTGTTCAGTATTTCTTGAAAACAAAACAAAACAAATAAACGATGACAACAAAGCCTATCACAACCTGAAGAAATGTTTTTTAACAAAGTCCCAGAATATAGAAGACTGGGTCTCAGTCTCCTGTGTTTGCCAAATGGCGGCAGTGTCTGTTGTCTGTACATGTTTTCTAGCTTGTACAATTCACCAGGTGGCTGTGTAAGTTGGCTTTTGAATGACACAACAAACGATCTCACAACTTAGTAGCTTGACTCGGGGGATCGGCTGAGTGATTCTTCTTTTTGGGGCTTGGCTGGCCTGGGCTGGGATGCCAGACGCCAGGAAGGCTTCGCAAGATGCCTGGCAGTTGGCAGTGTGTGTTTCCGAGTGACGGGGGTCGCTGGGTTGGGTCTCTCACCATCTGGCAGGCTAGCCCAGGATTCTTCACAGGGAGGTCTCAGGGTTCTACAAGAGGAAGTTGAGGGACCTTTGAGGCTCTGCTTGGAACTTATGCAATCTCACTGCTACTTCATCCTGTTGGTCAAAGTAAGTTACAAAAGTAACCCAGATTTAAGGAGTCAAGAAATAGAAACGACTTCTTGCTGGAAGGAGCTGACAGAAAAGTGGCCATGTTCGCTATTTATCACAAGTTTCTTACCCATTTCTCGATTCCATGACTAGACTCCAAAGCTTACCAGAAGTGTGTATAAGTGGAAGGATGATGGAGCCAATCAAAAACTCTAAATTGTCTTTGGGATTTTGTTTTCTAAACAAATAAAGAGAAATTTAATGCATAATTCTGCCACTTGATTCTGAGTTACTAATTTGAGTTACTTAAAGAAAAGTGAGAAAACAAACTTTTGAATTTGTTTTTGACGCCAAATAATGGGTAACTACATTTCAGTTCAAGGCCCCAGGGATGCAATTAGAAATGCTTAGCCTTTCGGAAGTTGGGTAAAGTTAAGATGGAAGGCAGGAAGTTACGCTGTTTCTCCTCATTCCCTGTGGGAGTGCAGGGTTGAGAAACAACATCCGGCTTTTCTCGTCAACGGGCATAATCCTTTCTCGAACCTGTCCTGCTCCAGGCTATTCCTGAGCAAAACATTTTGGGACCTTATTGAGTTCATCAACTCACGTAAAATACACGTATAATTTCAACTTCAGATTCTAATAAGTAAAGGGCTCCACCTAAAATGTTTTGAGAGTGAATATCATATGCTATTATAAATATATGCTATTATAATAATTATTAAGAAATGGGGAACTTAATCATCCTTTAATATAATACATCTCTATGGCCACCCATAAGCTTATTTCATATAGCAGAAATGTAAATTTTTTAAAGCATATTCCAGGATTTAAAAGGTATCAGTGTTTCAAAGTTTACATTATTATTATCCAAATGGCCTTTTTGTCAATGTTGGATTAGTCATAATGCATTAGAAACCACCTTATCTGAATTTTTAATTAAGCCTCTGAGGCAGTGAGCAGAAATCTCATTTGTAATAATAATTACACAGCACATGTATTTGATGAAGTTCTTGTATCCAGGCTATATTTAAAACTTCTATAAATAAATAATAAAAAGATAATAATCCTAATTAACAACTAGATAGAAGACTGGAAAAGATACTTTACAAAAGAATATACACTAATAGACAATAGACACACGAAAATGTGTACAACATAGTAAGAATGCCATGTGCATGAGCCCATTGTCGACTCATTTGTGGTAAAATGAGTTCCTTGATCAGATTGAGCACTGTGTCACTATCATGATGGTGAATAAGGCTTCGATGAGGCCCCAGACAGTGGTTTGGGCAAAAGCACTGCAGGCAGGGAAGGCAGAAATCACTATTCAGAGTAGGTGCCTATACCAGAGAGAACAAAGTGCTGTCATTTTTGTCATGGTCTTATGGAATCAACCTGTCACCTGGTGTCTGGCTGATGCCCTCAGGTAATGGTGCCACTGGTAGCTTAGTGTCATCTCTGCTGTTGACAAGGAGAACACTCTGTCATGGCTACAGTGAGATTGGCCTTGGTGAGCGCGCAAACAGCTTACTGCTCCCCTGGATGGCTTTCCATTCCTGTCGCCATGGACATGTTGCTTATGCACCAATGGGGCAAAGACAGGGGGCTGGGGAAAGAGGCTGACTGATGTCCACAGAACAATTCATCTTGTTCACCTGATTATTAAAATCTTACTCTGCTTGGTTGCTCTTTGTTGAGCACTCATATAGGATGCAAATATCTTCACACTCTCCCCATTCCAAAAAGTCTATCCACAAAGCTCTTCCCCAACTTCCTTGTCACCATTTTCCTAATCATCTTCCTTCCAAGTCCCTTACCATTCAGCCAAAACCTTAGCCACTGCCCATGAATCAATGTAGATCTGAATGTCTGGCCAGCTCTCTTTCCAGGCAAAATGAAAACTATGTATACCACTTGAAGTTTTGCTCACTAGGGGAATTTTCCTTCATCATTCTTCTTCAAGTGAAATGTTGCAGCCATCCTCATTCAATCGATGCCTGCATATTTTTGGGAGACAGTTTTCTATGCACCTCTTGGATTTCTGCATGTCTTGTGAGCAGAGGCATGGCCTCTCATCCTCATGGATGGCCTTTGCTCTGAACTATCTTTTCAAGGTTGCTTGTATCATAGGCATTCTTGGAAGATAGAGATAATGTCTCCATAGAGAGCAGAGGGCAGGCTTGTTTACTGTCTGTTAGTAATTCTTAAGGGTTCGAGATTTTAGCCTACTGAACAAGTTAACAAGTTTGCCTGCCACAGTTTCATATAAAGCCATGATGCCACTAGGCCAGGGTAGCTACATTCTTTTTTTAAACAAATCAATTTTATTGACACATATTAATAAAGCATACAATTCATCCAAAGTGTACAGTCAATGGTATTTGGTATAATCACATAATTGTGCATTCATCACCTCAATCATCATTAGAGCATTTCAATAATAATAATAAACAAAAAACAAGAAAATTGTTCACTTCTCAATCTCTCAATGCTTCCCTGGTGTATATAGCTGCTATTTCTGCCTATTATTGCACAGTTACTTACTTACTTATTAAGAGTTTTATTGAAATATGTTCATATACCATATGATCTAGCCAAAGTGTATAATCACAATGTTGTGCATTCATCACCACAAAAACATTTTAGAACAATTTCATTATTCCAAAAAGAAAAACTCAACACCCCTTAGCATTCCTTCCCCAGCCCTGCATAACCACTAATCTAACTTCATCTTTATAAATTGATTTATATTTACATTTTGTATAAATGGAATCATACAATATGTAGTACTTTGTGACTTGTGACTGGTTTCTTTCACTTAGCATAATGGGTTTTTTTTGTCTGAAAGTAACATCTTGTAGTGTTAACATACATTTGTTCAATTTCAAAGAAAAACGGTCTTATATATGCAATTTTACCCATATTCATATTTCACATGTGGTTTTACTATGCTATACAGTTCCATCTTACATTTTTTGGCTTTCCTTTTCGTAATATACATGACCTTAGACTTTCCCTTTAAACTACTTTCATACTCACATATTAGTACTGCTCATTACAAACATTATGTTGGGCTTTCACCTTTTCTATTCTTTTCCAAGGATTAACACACATCCTTTTCACCAATTCTGCACAAGTTAACCCTCAGCTTTCCATTCTCTAACCTCATTCTACTTTCTGGTGACCCATATTCATGTTATTAATTCCATGATATTACACAATATATTTAGTTCTTAGTAGCACAATAATACAGTATTTGTCCTTTTGTATGAGCCCTGCTTCACTTAACATAATGTCCTCCAGGTTCATCCATGTTGTCACATGTTTTATGACTTCATTTCTTCTTACTGCCACATCGTGTGAATGTAACACAGTTTATCCATTCATTGGTTGATGGACACCTGGGTTGTTTCCAGATTTTGGCAATCATGTATAATGGTGCTATGAACATCAGTATGCAGATGTCTGTTCACATCACTACTCTCAGTTCTTCTGGGTATATACCCAGTGGTGTTATTGCTGGGTCACATGGCAAATCTATATTCAACTTCTATAGGGACTGCCAAACAGTCTTCCACAGTGGCTGTACCATTCTACATTCTCACCAATAGTGAGTAAGTGTTCCTGTCTCTCCACATCCTCACTAACACTTGTAGTTCTCTGTCTTTTTAAGAGTGACCATTCTATTAGGTATAAAAGGATACCTCATTGTAGTTTTGATTTGTATTTCCCTAATTGCTAGTGACGTTGAACATTTTTTCAGGTTTTTTTTTGCCATTTGTATTTCTTCTTTAAACAAATGTCTATTCAAGGGAGCAGATGTGGCTCAAATGGTTGGGTGTCCGTCTCCCATATGGAGGGACCTGGGTTCGATCCCCAGGACCTCCCGGTAAAATAAAGAAAAATATAAAAGTCGCACAGGTTGCCAGGCCCCGCAAGCAGGCGCGCCATCAGGGGCCCGTGAGCGGGTGTATCACCAGGCCCCGTGCATGGGTGAGCCGCCAGGCCCCGCCCTCAGGCCCCATGTGCGGGTGAGCCACCAGGCCCCACAAGCGGGTGTGCATTCAGGCGCCGTGAGTGAGTGTGCTGCCAGGCCCTGAGTGTGGGTACGCTACACGCAGCAAGATGACGTAACAGGAGAGTGACACAAGGGATAGCCAAGATGAGACGCACCGAAAAACCAGGAACTAAGGTGGGGCAGGTGGCAGAACGCCTCTCTCCCACATCGGAGGTTCCCAGAATCAAATCCTGGTGAAGACAGGAGGACAAGGATGAGAAGAGAGGGCAGGAAATGGACACAGAGAATTACACAGCGAATGGACAAAAAAACAGGAGCAAAGGGGGGGAGGGGAGGTTAAAAATGGATAGAAAGTAAATAAATAAATAAATCTTTTAAAAAAATGTCTATTCAAGTCTTTTGCCCGTTAAAAGAAAAAAGATTTATTTATTTATTTCTCCTCTCCCACCTCATTGTTTGTGCTCACTGTCTGCTTTCTGTGTGTCTTCGTCTTCTTTTTTTTAAGGAGGCACCGGAAACCGAACCAGGACCTCCCATGTGGTAGGCGGGCACCCAAGAGCTTGAGCCACATCTGCTTCCCTTGCCCATTTTTTAATGGGCCATTTGTCTTTTTATTGTTGAGTTGTAAGGATAGCTACATTCACGAACATACCATTTCCATTTGATAAGTGAGATTTCTGGGCTCTTCCCACCTTGTTAGTCATTAACTCCAAGTTAACCCACCCCAAAATGGGAATATCAGGCTTGTGAGTCACAAGGCCCCCCTGGGTTCCCCTTTCCCTTTTAACAAGAGGCCAGAAGTAATCAAATAAGTAGTTTTCAAAAGGGGTATATGGTAGCCATGTCAAGGAGGTCAACAGGCCCAAATCCCAAGAGGTACGTCTGCGTAGAATCTTTCTCCCTTTGCTAGAAGCTCCAATTGGTAAAATAATCAGCAAAAGAGGATTGTAGTTCAAAGGTGTCATAGGATTGTGGGCTGCCAAAGGTAAAGAGTATGCCATAGTTTGCTGGACAGCTTCCTCTATAGCCTGTTGGTTTGGCTGCCACCCAAACATGCTGATTTGGAGGTTGGCAAAGGACTAAGCAGAATGCTCACGTGAGGCATATATTATCCAATATCTACAGACTCTAATAAGGTGCTGTCCCTCCCCTTTGGTTCTTGAGGATTGAAGCTACAACAGTTTTCCCTTGATTTGCAGAGGGATTGAGTGTTGTGAATTCATCCACATAGTTCCAAGAAATTTAACTTAGCAAATGAGACTCCGAATTTTGTCAAGGTTTACCTGCTACTCCAGCCAGTAATGGTGCGATGATATCACAGTCAGGGCAGGTTAGACTGAGGATATTGACTTGCCAACAATAAGACATCATCTGTACAGTAGAAGCTTTGGACATCAGGGAATAAAGTCACTCATACTAAATGCTAACCCATCCACTGGTGGTAAAGAGCAGGGGAGTTTTTCTCATTAATACTTCTCCATATATGGCTCTTCCTGACCAGGAGAATCCTTCCTGGCAGCCCAACAACTGATATTATACGTTCAGAGGCAAAATCAACAACAACAGTACACTGATGTAGTCCAAGGGGCCCCACCCACCCACCTCCCTTCCCTTCCCAAAGTTTTCCTTTATAATGGTTGCATATGGTCTTGAGGTTCCTTTGGAAATAAATTCTCAACCCCACCCTTAATCATCTTTCTCTTTAAAGCATTTACAGTTAGGAGGGAGGGATCAAGGGGTACAGAGAGAGTAAGGACAGCTCCATGCCAATAAGCAAGGCACATTTATTTTCTCTTTTGTGTGACCTGGAGGCTGCTTGTGGCTCAACCAAACTAACTTCAAACGTTTTTGATCCACCCAAAGCCCCATATCGTTATTGACACCATTTAGTTCAGCTTTATACATTCCTTGCTTTGGAAGCTACAATCACATTGCCCTTTGTGTAGGGTCACAGGGCTTACTGCCTGCCATGATCAATATCCCTTCCTTCTCAGCCTGGGGAGAGGGAGCGACAGACAAAGCAACATTTGAGCAGCTTGTTTCAGTTTTATCTCTGTGCCATTATGGAGACGATGGCCACCTTTTCTTTGGTACATAAGTCTCTAGCTGATGGGATGAGGCCCACATTATTGAGGGTAATCCTACACTTAAGGTCCGGATTGTAGACTCTAATCCCACCCACAAAATACCTCCACAGCAACATCTAGACCAGTATTTGACCAACCATGGCCTCACCAAGTGGACACATAACACTAACCATCACAAGGACCCTTATGGGTTGACTTCCTTCCTTACTCAGCATGCTCTAAAATTATAACCACCTTCTTGCAAAAATGCCTTTCTCCCTCTCACCCTTTAACACAGAATCCAAATCTATTTTTTAAAACTTCTATCCTCTTTCTCAGCCCCTGTATTTGATTAGGTAAATGTTGATAGAAAAAAAATGTCAAAATCATACTGAAGAACTTCAAATTAATGATAACAAATACCAAATGAGACCTGTCTTCAATGCCCTGAAATTATACTTGAACTTTCAGCAGCAATGGATATTGTTGACCCTCCTTGAAACACGTTCTTCTCTAAGCATGTCTCCGGACTCACACATTCAATTGTCTACTCAAACTCTCCATTTGAACATCTAAAAGATATCTCAAACTTAACTTTTTGAAAAAAAGAGCCTTTATTTACACTCCCACTCAAATCTTCCTCTGCCCTGATCTTTGTCCATCTCAGTAAGGAACACCACCAGCAACTCATTGCTCCAGTCCCACACCTGGCAATCATCCTTGGTTCTTCTCTTCACCAACAACCCACAACTAAATATTTCAGTAGATGATACTGCTCTATCTCTAAAATAGTACAGATTTGGTTGTCTCTCTGATTCTTATCCTGTTCTTGTCTAATCCAACATCATCTCTTGTAAGGACCAATTCAAGAGCATCGTGAAAAGGGCAATGCAGGCTATGGTCTGGTAAAACAAGGAAAGAGCTTTGTTTTTAAAAGTCAGGAATCTTTTAGCTCCCTGACAATAATGAAGGCCTGAGGCCCTGAATTCCAAGACACTTAAAGAGTATTATTTAAGAGTATTATTGACTGGCTGTTATCAACTTCACCTATCTCCCTTGTAGTATTTCATGTCTCTTTCTTATAATATCTTATTAAGTATAGAATTACATGATCTCAAAACGTTGGGTATGACTTTTAAAATAATTTCAACTCTTACCTAGTCTTTCAGATTGTGTTGTGAAGCCCAGAGCATATAAGGGTCTAGTTAGTCCTAGAGCTAAAGCAAGATACCACATCCCAGTACCCTTGGTTGGATGGTCTTTCTACTATACACCAAAGTGACACTGCCCCATATTTATGTTTGTACATCACCTCATGGTCATGACATATTCTTTTTCTAGGTACCGTAAGCTAACCACTATGGCTCTTTGGTCAGGTGTATTTTGGGTATGAAAATGACATAAAATGAAAAGCCATTATTTCAGGGACAATTTAATATAAACATTTCTGGTTACATTTTTTCTCCCTTCACAATATATTTAGAGATATGCCCTGAGCTGTTAGAATTTTGCATAAATAAAGACATCCTCAAAATGTAGGAAACATTTCAACATCCCTTACTCAGGATCCAGCTGCCAATCAATTGAATTCCAAACTGTCAAGCCACCCTTCATTTACTCATCTTGGAGATACTCCTCAAATGGTTGGCAATGTGTTTTAAAAGCATTTCAAGAAGGTCCCTGCAACTCCAGACCTCTTTCTCATTTCTGTGGTGTTTCTTACTGATTTCTTATTTTATCCCAGCATATGGGCTAAATTACACTTTGCTTTAAATATGTAATTTAAATCACCTTTCCTGCACAGCAGCTTGTCAGAGTTTGGCCACCTGTAGGGGCCTAAAGAGATTATATACTGAGAATACTGAGCTCTATGCCAACCCCAACTTCTGCTCTTGAGCTTGGGGCTGGGTAATTCCACAATTCAACATTTCAACAAATATTTATCGGCCGTATGAAAGGCATTGTTTAAGTTACTCTAGGAGATACAAAGATGAATTTTTACCTACATCCTCCAGAGGCTCACCATCTGGGAAACACACATGTGTTTGACACAACACAAGGCTGACTGTGATGCAAGCCATGGTGGAAACACCACTTGATGGGTGGAATTTAGGAGACGCCCTGGAAGACCGGTGGCCTGTCAAACGTGATAACAGGGCTGGAGGATTGCAGGGTGGGTTAAGGGGGTGGGGGAACTACCGAGATCACTGAAGTGAAGGTTTTCGTGTGTATTCAGGTGGGTGCAAGGTCAGAAAAAATACTTTGGGAACAAGTCACAGAATGCTTTGAACTTCAGCCTTAGAATGTGACTTCTTTCCTGATTGCAGCTGTGCCTTATCCAAGTTTTGAGCAGGAGTGTGAATTCACCAGGCCTCTGTTTTGGAGGATAGGTACATGTGACGGATAATTTAAAGTAGAGAAAGCCTGGAGACAGGAATGTTAATCAGTTGGTGTAGAGAATACCTGTTTTCTTTTGCCTTCAGCATACCATCAAGCTCTCATGTCCCCTTTTGTGATAACAGTTCCTTAGTTTTCTCTTGGGAGAAATGGCCTTCTCCCAGATAATGCACTTTGAATGCCATTGACTTTACTCTTTGTTCCAGGAGGCATGTGCCTTAAGTGGAGTGTGACAGTTTGAAGTTCTTTTATGAAACCCCAAAAGAAAAGGATTATGTTTTTGAACTATTCCATTCTGTGGATGTGGGGCCTTTTGATTGGACTACATCAGTGAGGCATGAGACAGATCGGGTCTCCATCCTCTTGCTGGGTCTGATATAAATGGAGGCATGGAGAGAGACACACAGGAACAGAAGCCACCATATTGATCCTGCTATGTGCGAGAGAGGACTGCAGGAAAACAGAGAAGACTGGAGGGCTGACAGAGGTCCTGGAGTCTGAAACCAGCAGAGCACAGAGGCATGGAAAGAGGTCCCTAAGGGGCTTAGCCCGCGGAGCAGCTCAAGGCTCAGGAGACGAGCCCTGCCAAATGCCAGAGTGCTCACAGCTGAACTCAGGAAGAAATTGGAGCAGTAGAGTCTATTAGAGGAGGCCCAGAAAGAGACAAACCCTAAGCCTGGCTGCTCACGTCTGAACTCCAGGAGCTGGGCTCCGAGAGATAGTGAGCCTAGTGGGGAAGGCAGAGAACACCCTCAGTCTTGCCTCACCACGTGGCAGCTGATGTTGGTGAGAAAGCGTTTCTGATGGTGCCTTGATTTGGACATTTCACTGCCTCAGAACTGTCAGCTTTTATGCTACATAAAATTTCTGTTAAAAAGTCAACCCATTTCTCATTCTTTGCATCAGCAGCCCTGTGGCAAACTAATATATTGGGTCAATCAAACAGTGTGCTTCCCTAACCATAATGATTGGTTCCATAATGGGCCGGTTGAGAAAAGTTCTGTTCTAAAAGAGACATAGGAGATTATTCTTATTCTAATATTACCTGGAAGCTGAAATTCTATCACCTGGATAAATAAAGGAAAACTGAGACCTGGTTACATTGATTGAGTCCTGAATCAAGTCTTACTTAAAGCTATCCCTCCTCTAAGACTATTTTCAATGAAAGATTCATAACTGATTAAGTAGACTCCCATTAAGCACCAAGAACGAGGTGTCTAATTTTGGGATCTAGCTTTAAACAAGATTCTACTTGAATCAGTCCGCTATTGCCACAATAATGTAGCATAAGAAGCCAGCCCAAAGCAAAGGGGCTTAAAATAACGATAATTTATTCTTGTTCACACATCTGTGAGTTGCTGGAGGACAGCGGAATTACACTGGGATCAGCAGTGAAACTTGGCTCCAATTTATATGCCTGGCTCTTCCTTACTCCTCACTGTGGACTTGACTGGGGCTGACAATCAAGCAGCAAATACACAGGGGAAGCTCTCCTCCTAATGGCGGCAGAAGTGCAAGATGACA
>JAQZBX010097275.1:0-11704 GCA_029593785.1 Cabassous unicinctus
GCCTCACCTCAGAACTTCTGGACCATAAGAGGCATTTTAGCAAGGTTCCCCAGTTGATTCACATGCACATTGATGTTTGTGAAGAACAGTTGTGTATATTTTTGTCCTAAAAATCTCACATGGATGCTAGCCATCAGCTCTCAGAACCAATTAATGATCCACCTTAAATCTGAGATTTTCCTTTAAAAGGATTCTGTACGTCCACCAAAGGATTAAAAGGTGAGACAGCATGTAAAAATAGCACCTAGCTTAAATACTTAATTGGCATTGTAATAAATGTTGACTATCCATCCCTGTTGCTAATTAATATTCCCTGTCTCTAAAAATATTTCATGAATATGTCATTCCCAAATCCTGAATATATATTCAAATTAATGATACATTGCTTCCTAATGATTTAAAAGTTAAATTGATATTTTAAATGGAACATTATTTGCTAATTAAACAAATCTGAAATATGAAAGCTAATCAGTCGATTTACATAGACTATATCTTTAAAAACTGAAACCCATACTCATCTCATATTTGAGAGACTGTCTAACTGTGGTTATACCAAACAATAAAAATGCATTTTTTTGTGGAAATGAGTTAGTTTAAACTACTCATTTAAATTAGCTTCTAGTTTAAGTGTGAGTGTAAATTCTGTGAGAGCTTGGTTTTTAACTCCCATACATCATGTTATGAAATAGTTCATGTAAATTGTTCAGTTTGTGAAATCTAATTTCTTATGGTCATTTTTATACACTTGGTTGAAACAGCTGCTATTGGGATGAAGGGAGAAAACTATCATATATATTATGATCAAAGGACATTGTGAGAAGGGATGGACCATCCCTGGATTGGGCTAGACTTTCTGAGGAACAATTATAATAGTGGCCATCATTTAGTGTGTGCTTACTCTACTGTTGTCACTTTACTGTTGAGGAAATTGAGGAACCAAAGCTGTAAGTCATTCAAGTTCACATAGCTAGTGAGTGGGGAACCTGGGGTTTTAACCCTGGCAGTCAGGTTTCAGTCTGCTCTTCAGTGCCTCCCAAATGCATCATTTTTGTTGTTTCACATAGTGGTACAGAAGACCCTGAGCACAAGGACATTTCTGTCATCTTTGGGCAGGCAGCCTGGTGCCCATATGGGTGAGTTTTCACACATAAAAACAGCAGAATTACAAAGGTATCCATTTCTCCATGGGTTTGAAGTGTTCCTTGGTGTGCAGCTCCTCAGGTGACAGGCCTGCCTGCTTCTGGTGAAGGAGAGAAAAAGCCTTCTCAAAAATTCCAGGAGCAAACCAACATTTCAGTTTTGAAAGGGCCCTTCAGGGAGTTCTTGCATCTGATTCCATCCTTGAAAGCCTCCCATGACCTTTTGGCATAGCATTTGTTCAGGAATTTTTACAAAATAAAGTCAGTTATTGGAGATGATTTTAGGATTCAGATGTTAATTCTGCTGATCTTGAAACCTCAATCTGATCCTGTCAGCTTCCTCACTGGTTGAATATAGGTGGTAATAACTGAGCATTTTAGGAATTATAAGGAGTAAAGCATTAATGTTTGGTAGTGCTTTCTTAGATAACTCACAAATTAGAATATTTGCATTTCTGGGTTGGTAATGACAGAGCTTTTATTTGTTGGAAGCCTAGTCAGTATTTCCTCTAGCCAGTGAACACATAGTCCCTTAAATGTTACTGCTGGCTGGGGAAGTTCTGGGCCTGGGAAAGGACATGCATTTGATGATGGGTGAGGTAGGGGCCTTCACAGCATTGGATTCTCTGATCACCATAAAATGGCTTCTTGTCAGTCCTGTGTCCATAGGGAATGTTATCTTTGGGAGTCGCCTTTCTCACCAGGGACTTGGAATCAAGTAAATCCTCACAGAAAAGGAAAGTTCTAAGCATACTTCAAAATTTTATGGTGACTGAAATAGTAAAATTAGCATCAAAGACCTTGGAAAAGGGAGTGTTTTACAAATCACCCCCATTATATCCACGACCCATGGAAACAGTGTGTGTATGGGGGGTTGAGGACATGGGCTTTCTATCTCTTATCATCCTTGAGATTTTGGAAAGTTGCTTGTTCACTTCAGTCCTCAAGCAGGTCTCCTCACTTGTAAATTGGGCATAATGATAGTACTACCTGTGTCTCACAGTGTTCCTGAGAATTAAATGAGCTTATGTGCACAAATGTTAGCATAGTGTTTCACCTACCAAACTATCTAAACCTGTTTAGTGGTATAGAAAATCTCTAGAAGAATTCAAGTTGAGGAAATGAGGCCAGATGGAAAGCAGACATTTTACTGTATAACTTTGCCTACCTTTTGAAATTTCCACAATATGCAGGTATCTTACATTTAAAAATCACAAAATATTGCCAGGCTATTAGCTCAAACTTTATACAGATTAGCCTTAAAGCTAATATACTGATCATAATCTGTAATTGATCTTTTATTCATTGACCTTTCTTTGTAATTTGGGTGTCTTGGGGATAAGAGAGAGGAATGATTTAGATAATACATCTTGAACACACTTGGACCTGATACTTCCCCTTTCAATGAATTTTCCTGTAAATACCAGGCATTCTGCAAATTCATAAAGCAAGAATCTATAATATGGTTTACCAAGGGATAAGGTGGGGATAGGGAATAGGAATTGAGGCTTATAATATACAGAGTTTCTATTTAGGGTGATGGAAAATTTTTGGTAAAAGATGGTGATGATGGTAGCATGACATATTGAGTTTAATAAACTGTATTGTTATATATTTGAATGGAGTTAAAAGGTGGGGGTTTTAGGTTGTATACATGGCAACCAAACATAAAACAAAACAAAATAAGAAATACCTAGTATTCTGCTGATGTAGCCCAGTGGCAGACATTTAAATTTTTGTAGAAGCTAATGGTGAAGTTTCTTGCATTTGGAAGGATTATCCCCATTTTATTTAATAGTTGATATTATTGTGACACAATGTGTCCTGATATTTTTGTTTGAAAAATGAGATCATTTCATTCCCAGAGCTCAGGCTATGTGTGAAAGTAGAGTAAAAAGAAGGGTGAGATGATATTTGATTCATGAGTAGGTGAGACTTCAGCAACCTGAAGGAAGAAGGATAGCCTGGGAGAGGTGGAAAGTAACAGGACAGTGCACCCCTGGCCTGAGGAATGGCTGCAGCATTGCACATGATGGCAGGTGTCTATATAACCCTTAAAAGACTCAGTTCATAAGCTTTGACATATGTATAGGGTCATGTATCTGCCATTGCAGTATCATACAGAACAATTCTAAAGCCCACAAAATACTCTGTAAAACTATACAACTATACAGCACAAAATGCGAACTATAATATAAACTATAGACCTTGGTTAGTAACAAAGCTACAGTATTTGTCCATCCATTGTAACAAATGTACCTCACTAATGTAAGTGATAATAATAGGGAAAATTGTGTAAGTAGAGCAGGTTATATGGGAATCCCTTATACATTTTTGCAGTTTTTTTGAATCCCCTATAATTTTGTTTCACATATTTTTTTTAGGAGGTAAAGGGACTTGAACCCATGACTTATACATGAAAAGCAGGTGCTCAACCACTGGGCTACACAAACTCCCTGGAATTCCCCCACATATGTTTTTAAGAAATTCATTTTATTGGTACATATTTTCAAAGCATAAATTCATCCAAAATGTACAATCAATGGTATTTGGTACAATCATATAGTTGTGCATTCATCACTCCAATAATGCTTAGAATATTCTCATTATTCCAACAATAACAATACCAAAACACAAAAACCAACCAACCACCAAACAAAACTCATCACCTCTCAATATTTCTATGCTTCCCTTGCCATACATAGCTGCTATTCTGTTTCATTCTCTCTAATTTATTTGTCCTTATATTTTGTAAAAAGCAGTCTTATATATGCAATATCACACATATTCATATTTTTCATGAGGTTTCACTATGTTATGCAGTCCCAAGTTACATTTTTAGCTTTCTTTATAGTAATATAAATGTCCTTAGGCTTTCCCTTTCAACAACTGTCATATCCACATTAAATCTCTGCTAGTCACAAGCAGCATGATGTGCTCTCAACATTTCATTTTACTTACAAATATTTATGAACTTTTTAACCAATTCTGCATGTATTAACTATCAGCTTTAAATCTTCTACCCTCATTCTATTACCTGGTGAGCTATATTCTAATTATTATTTCCATTAGTTTACATAATATATTTAGTCTATTATAGCACAATTATACAGAATTTGTCCTTTTGTGTCTGGTTTGCTTTACTCAACATAATGACTTCCTGGTTCATTCATGTTGTCATATGCTTCATGACTTCATTTCTTCTTACCACTACATAGTAGTCCATCATGTGTATATGCTACAGTTTGTTAATCCATTCATCAGTTGATGGATACCTGGGTTGTTTCCAACTTTGGGCTACTGTTAATAATGCTGCTATGGGCATCAATGTGCAGATGCCTAATCGTATCACTGCTTTCATATCTTCTGGGTATATATCTAGCAATGGTATTGCCAGGTCTAAATCCAAGTCTAAATTCAACTTCCTTAGAACTGCAAAACTGTCCTCCACAGTGACTGGACCATGCTACATTTCCACCAACAGTGAATAAACATTCCTATCTCTTCACATCCTCTCCAACATTTGCAGGTTTTTGACTTTTTAATAGTGTCCGTTCTAATAGGTGTGAAATGAAATCTCATTGTAGTTTTGATTTGCATTTCCCTATTTGCTGATGATATTGAACATTTTATCATGTGTTTCTTGACCATTTGTTTTTCTTCCTTGGACAAACATCTTTTGTGCATTTTTTAATCAGGTAGTATGTCTTTTTATTGCTGAGTTGTATGATTTCTTTATATATCATGGGTGTTAAACCCTTATCAGATATGTGATTACCAAACATTTTCTCCCATTTAGTCATCTGCCTCTTTACCCTTTTGACAATTACAAGTGTAGTGATTGAAACAGCTCTCCATACTTTTTATGTAATTTTTCTGTAATCTAAAGCTTCTCTAAAAATAAAGAATATTATTACAAAATAAAAATACAATTAAAAAAGCAAATAAATAAGAATAAGGGAAAAGAAACCAACATCTGGGTGCTAGGGAACTCATTGCTATTGGGTAGTCACTGCTTACAGTTCTTCTCAGTGGACAGAGCTAAGGAATATATGAATATTTATACTGTGTATGTATATATCTATGTATGCATGTATAAGTATGTACATAAAAACAATTACTTCTGTATTTATTTCTATATATATTGAAAACCACAAATCCACCTCAACTACCAGCTATGTAATTTATAGGATCCAAGGCAAAATGAAAAGTGAGACTCATGTTTTAAAAGCAGGGAAAATATGTTCTATGAATGATATTAAAATATAAAACTTTTTTCTTTCTCCCACAATATCTCTACTTTTCATGGTATTTTTGCCTACTACTTAAAAAAATTTTTTGGGGGGAGATACCAGGGATTGAGCACAGGACTTCCTATATGGGAACCATGTTCTCAACCATCTGAGCTACAACTGCTCTCCTGCTTACTATTTAATACAATCTTAAGTTAAAAAAAAATAAAAGTTAAATTATTTGCATGAATTTTGCTGTTCATTATATTGTGCAGTGTCACTTTTAAATATGGTATAAGAGTATTTAACTCATATGTGGAATCAATAAATTACAAAATTCCTATTTTGTAGCTCTTATTTATTGCACATATATTTTTCTCTTACCAGAATAGTTGAAACTCTGCACAAAACTAACACAACTGTTTTTATTTTGCTTTTTGATATGTGCACATTTGACAAACACTATCTTTTGCTTAGTGATGTATAAGGAAAGACTGAAGGAAAGGAATTATTAGTTGCCCTATCTTTCCCTTTTCTTCTGTCATCATTTTCTCTGTAAGTGGTTGACTAATAGAGTAAGAAAGGATATAATAGGGGTCGATGATTGGCTTGGGTTTTTTAGAAGGGCATTCTCTTCCTTCTATCTCTGCTTCACTGACCTCTTGGACTTAACTTATAGAACACAAGTTCAAAGATAAAATTGTTAAGAATTTCAGGATGATGAGAGCAAAGCATTAAACAAAATACAGAGTCCTTCTAAGCATAGATCCCTGTACATCTGCACAGATCATGGGCCGAGGAATCTAGCCTTGGCTCTGGCTTCTGGCAACCCCCCAAAAAAATCCAATTAAAAGCTGCCATCAACAAAAGCATAACATTAAAACAAGTGTGGGTCCCTTTGGAGTCTGGAGCCCTGTGGGAATGCACAGGTCACATACCCCTGAAGTCAGGTTGTTTTTGACTGGTCCACTTGAATCTGGCTGACCTCTGTGACTGCTTCAACCAATAGACTATAGCAGAAGAGACACTGCACCAGTTTCTGAGCCCAGGCCTTGAGAGAATGTTAGCTTCCACGACCTGTGTTTTGCAACACCCTCTCTAGGAGCACTTTGGAACACTCCCTCTTAAGCTGACATATAAGGACTCCTACTACCCTGGCACTGCCATACAGGAGAGGTCATATGTAGGCAATCCAGGTGACAGTCCCATCTAGATCTAGCCTTCCAGCCATCCTTACCAAGGCACATGAAGTAAAACCATCTTGGTACTCTTCAGGCCAGCCCATTGGTCAGCTGGATACCACTCAGTGGTACTCTTTTCAATGTAAACCAGAGAGCAAAAGAATAACCTGGTCAACCTATGCCCAAATTTTTGATCCACAAAATCATGAAATATAATAAAATCATTGTTGTTTTAAACATAGCAAAACAAAAAAAGTGCCATTGATGATGCCATGGGTTTAGTAAGAAAAGCATGATATCATAGATGTGTAAGTAGTGATGCATGACAAAACTCTCTGTTTGCTAAATGTGATACATTTGGGTAGGGTGTTTATCAATACACAGTTAGGTAAAGGCTTTAAATAAGAAGTTTCTAAATTTGTCTGAGGTTATTTATTATAGCAAGCAAATTTGAATTCTCAATGATCAGTTTTCCTCTTTCTTCAACAAGAGCTTACGTTTCATCTTCTATTTCCAAAACTTTTCCTCTGACCTCTTTAGGTTACCATCATGCCATACCCAGTGTTCAGACATTTTAATGTTGAGAAACACAGTGTGTGGATGTAAGTCATGATGTTGCATATTTATTTTATTTCTTCCACTTCCTGACAAAGAGTTTCTTTCCAGGAGAAAGTAATCAGATTTGTGTAGGTTATGAGTCTCAATTACTGCTTCATAAATATTTCAGTTGTTCTACTCACCTCTTTCTTATTCTGAGAATCCTTCTTATTTTTGTACATTGAATGAAATGGTACCTCTTCCTGACTGTCCAGGAAAATTGGTTTCAACCTCTGTGCTCTTCTCTGCTCCTCTCTCTGTGTGAAACCTGGTGGTTTATAATTTAGTAATGGATTTCTAAGTCTGTTTTCTCCATGAGGATTTCAAATTTCCTCAGGGTAGAAATAGGGTCTTTTTTCCTTTCTGTGTCCCTGA
Source organism: Cabassous unicinctus (assembly GCA_029593785.1). Taxonomy (NCBI): domain Eukaryota; kingdom Metazoa; phylum Chordata; class Mammalia; order Cingulata; family Chlamyphoridae; genus Cabassous; species Cabassous unicinctus. Next base: position 7,525 of record JAQZBX010097275.1, read on the forward strand.
TGCTTATTACAGTGTCAAGCACATGGTCAATTTAAAAAGTGAACATCTAACAGTACTTTATTTTTTCAACCCTTTCTTCTCATATTTTAGTCCTAACATTTTTCTCATTTGATATGGCATATGTGTTTAGCTGTTGAAAATGAAATATAAAGGGCCATCCCATATAGTTATAATTTGGTTTTATTACCAGTAACAAGGAGTTGTCTGAAAAGAAAGTTATTGTCAGAGATGATAACATAAGATTGTCTCTTCAAAAGCTTAAAAGCCATTTCAAAGACCCCTTGTTAACCATCCTGTAAGTCAGTTCAATTAATTTAAGCACTTGAAAGTTAAAAAGGTTAAAGTCATTTCTGACCCTTCACCAATTTTAAAAAAATTATCATCATCATTATTATTTAAATTAATGATGCACATAAAATTTGATAAAATACATTTAAAGAACCTGCCTGGTAAGAATTAGCATGGGACCTTTATTTTTAATGGCTTCCACCTGGACTCTAGATGTCCATTTGTCTAAGGTTGAAATGGACCTGGAATTTGTCCATGGAGAAGTTAAGGCACTGCCTCCAGCTGCTTTCCTGGTCATCTCCACATAGAGGTGATGAACTTCTGTTCATGCACATTTTAGTTCTTCCTAAAAACCCTCCCTGAACTCAACTCAAGATCAAGAGCTGTGAACTGCCCATAGTTTGCAATATGATATTTGCACTTTGCATAGTTGTCAAAGGAAAACCCCAATGCTCCCCTGTCCAATGCTTATAAAAATCAAGAAATAATATTTATAAAAGTTGGTCTGAAGCAAGGCAGCTTTACACATCACATGTTAATTCTTCAATAAATAATAGAATTTTTGCTCTCATCATAATCTGCTACTTCCTCTTTATTGTTAAATTGTTTTTGATATATTATGATAAATGTAATGTAGTCAGTGTGTTCTCTAGTTCTGTTGGAAACTCTAAAAATCCTTCTTAGTCCAGACAGATGATTAGATTGCTACCCACATGCACAACATTATTGTGGTCTTTTGTAGAGCCAAATTTATGGAATGGATAAGCAGTATAATTTGGAGATTGAGAGCTTGGTGTTTGGAGACAGATATTCCTGATTTGAATCCTGCTTTAGTCTGGGCTCTTCCTCTTGCTCTCTGTATGACCACTGGCACTTCCCCTGACCACTCTAAATCTCAGCTTTCCCTGCTATTTGTAAAAGAGGGAAATATGACTTCTGATAGGGTTATGGAGACCATTAAAAGAATAATTCATGTACTTAGCACAGTGCCTGACCTAGTAAGTGCTCAATATATAATTTATTACACCTTGGTATAGTGCCATTGATCTGCCTGGGGAAACACCTTATGACAGGGCTCCCCTAGTCATGGTAGGGTTATTGCTAAGAATATTCATTCACTCACTTATTCAACAAGTATTTGTGTATGACCTATTTTGTGCCAGGCATAATTCCTCTTGCTGGCAATAGAACAATGAAATAAATGGGAAAAAAAAACAGGCCTGAAGGAACTTATACTCTAGGTGGGGGTAGGTGGGATATACATAATATATAAGTAGATTAGTTAAAACATGTGAAGGTGAGAATGCTTTGGAAATAAAGTGAGAGCAATGTAGTGGTTTTGGGTAGTGATGAGGGAGGAGAATATATTTGTAAAGGCTGTCATGGACGGCATCACCAAGAAGGGTCTCTTGAGCAATACTTGAAGGAAGAATAAGTCAGGAATGCAGATATCTGTAGAAGAGAATCCCATCAGCAACTTCAATGTGGGGGCAAGTTCCTGGTGTGTTTAAGGAGTAGCCAGGGCATTAGTGGGGCTGGGGTGCAATTGTGTTTTTAGTCAGTGATGAGGTTGACATTAGGGGTGGGGGAAGTTTGGACTGTAGCAAGATGGGGAAGGGCAGTTCAGTTAGGCCCTGGGTTCTCCTCTGAGTGAAATGGAGGCCATTAGAATGTATGAGTGGAGGGAAAGTTGTTCAACTTGATAGCTTACAGTTTTCCTTCCTTCCTTCCTTCCTTCCTTCCTTCCTTCCTTCCTTCCTTCCTTCCTTCCTTCCTTCCTTCCTTCCTTCCTTCCTCCTTTCCTCCCCTCTTCCAATTTTTCATTCCTTCCTCCTTCATCCATTCCTTACCTTCCTTTCCTAACTTACCTTCCTTTCCTTCCCTTCCTTTTTTATATTCTCTCTCCCTTTCTCCCTCACTCTATCTCTTAAAATCTTTCTGAGATAATCACATCTGTGCCATCTCATTTTTGGCCTCTGTTGATGGTTTTTTCTCATTCAAGTTGAAAATTTCCCGATTCTTGGCATGACCAGTGACTTTTTTTATTGTACCTTAGACACTAGGGTTATGTGACTCTGGATCCTATTTAATCTCCTTTGCACCCTGTTACCCTGTTGAAGTACAGGATGCAGGTCCAAATGGAGGTGGATTTTTATTTCCCTACTGGCCTCCAATAGACACCACCCAGCAAAAATGAAGCAACAGGCCCCACCTTACCTTGTAAATTTCCACAGCACTTTGTAGCTTATGGGTGAGATAGATGTTCTGCTCCCAGCTTAGCCTCACTGATATAAGGGAGAGAGGGAGTAGAGGGATGGGAAGCAAAATGTTCACTATCACCAACTTGATCTGAGTCATTCCACCTCACTGTTGCTGAGTGAGGGTGGAGCTTCAGCTGCCTGATGCACCCTCCTTACTCTACCAGTACAAAAGCAAATAATCTATTTCAACCCCTCACTGTGTCTAGTTGCTGCCACCTGCCCATTCAGCTCCACTGCCACCTTGGGCAGTTTTTCCTTTGGAGCTTGTGTGGGTGGGTGGACATTATAAAAAAGGTTTTCTTCTGCCTTTTCCTAGTTCTTTGACTAAAGAGAACATGCTCTTTCTCTGCTGACTAGGGAGAGCAAGTTCTTTTTCTGCAGCAGTTGGTTCTGGGTTGTGGGCTTCTCTAGCACCCTGTTTGGGATATGTAGAAGGCAAAAGGAAATCACTGCCACATTTTTCCTCAAGTCCTAAGGTCCTTAAACAACTTGCTTTTCACCTTCCACTCTTCAGAGTCTTCCTATGTTTATTGTATATTTACAGGGATTTTTGTTGTAAAATGGAGGGCTACCAAAGAATGTAATTACTCCATCTTGACTGAGCCAGAAGTCTGATAGTTGGATTTATCAGACAAACTGTGTCGCATTTTATACTGAATGAGTATGATGTGTGGATGCCTGGACCACAGGCACAAAACAGAATCTATGGTCACTGCATCTATAATCCTTGTTCTGGGCAATCTCAAATAGAAATCTCTTTGTCACTTTCACTCATATTGTGACCATATTTTCAGGGACCAACATTCCCAGAAGGTGTGGAGGGACTTGATTTCTTTTCTTGGCTACTACTTGTGGGATGTTCACTCAGTACTTGTCCTTCTTCTCTCCACTTAAAGATGTGTCAGGAGTGATAACACTGGATGTAGGGAGAGAAGCTGTCCCCAGCCTTTGTTTTTTCTCATTACTTTTGAGGACTGTTTAGTTGACCTCCTGGGAAGGTCATTATCTAATAGGAACTTGTGCATCAGTGTCTCCAAGATGCTCTGTCCTTGGGGCTCACTTTATGAGGCAAGATATGCTTCTGGCTACAGTTCTGTTGTGTTTTCAAGGCTCATAAATATCTCTTAAGGTTTTTTTGTTGCTTGTTGTAGAACCTTGTTCCTTTCATCAAGTAGTCTCCAAGTCAGATGTTCAAAGGGCTACTCCAGGATGAATCTTGCCTAATTTTATACAGAGTTACTTACTGGACCCTTTAAACCTGCTGGGTTCTGATTAGAAGTTCTTTATCTCATGATGATTATCTATGCTTTGTCTAGAATAAATGCCATTGAGAAGATCTCCCTACCTAGATAACTGAATCAGATATCCAGGACCTCCATGGACATCACAGGGATCAGGTTCAACATGCTCTGGGGTGACTTGGAGTTACTCTTCAACTTCCTTCACCTCACTATTAGATATGGTCCATTTTGAAATAGTTTTTAGTACTTTTGAGGAAGGGACAAGACTTCATGTGGTTACTTAAGGTTTAGAGGCAACCTGGACAGAACATAAAACTTAAGATTGAGAATAAGTTTAAATCTGGACAAAGAGTAGACTGTGACTACATTTTGGTGAGAGAACTTTTGGAT
>JAQZBX010097276.1:0-11710 GCA_029593785.1 Cabassous unicinctus
TAAAGGGAGTGCTACAGCCAGAAAAGAAAAGACAGAAGAGAGAGGCTTGGAAGAAAGTCTAGAAATGAAGATTTTTAACAATGAAAGTAACTGAAAGTGCAAAAGGAAAATTTTGCTGGATATAAGGTTCTTGGCTGGCAGATTTTTTCTTGTAGTAGCTTAAATATATCATAGCACTACCTTCTTGCCTGCAAGGTTTCTGATTAGAGATCAGCACTTAATCTTACTGGGTATTGCTTATATGTTATGCTTTTCTTTTCTTGTTGCTTTCAGAATTCTCTGTATTTAGCATTTGATATTATGATTAGTACATGTCTTAGAGTGTTCTATCAGGATTTATTTGGATGGGCATATGTTGTGCTTCTTGGACATGGATATCTTTTTCTTTCAATAGGGTTGGGAAATTCTCTACCATTGTTTCCTCAAAAATTTCTTCTTGCCCTTTTCCCTTCTCTATTCCATCTGGGACATCCATGGTATGTTTGTTTCCATGTCTTCTGCCAACATTTATTTCCCTGAGTCCTCTTCAATTTTTGCCATTATTGTCTTCATATGTTCTTTTGTATATTTGTTTTCAGAGGCCATGTCTTTAAGCTCACTGATCCTTTCTTATGCCTCCTCTGTTATGTGCCTCCAGTGTATTTTTTATTTCATTTATTTTGCCCTTCATTCCCATAAGATCTGCTATTTTTCTATGTATGCTTTCAAATTCTTCTTTGTGCTCACCCAGTGTCTTTTTAATATCCTTAATGTCTTTAGTCATCACGTTGTATTTATTAAAGAGATTTGTTTGAATATTTATGATTACTTGTCTCAACTCCTTTATATCAACTGCAAGCTTATCTTGTTCTTTTGGACCACATCTTCCTGTGTCTTGTTTGGATTTTAATTTTTTGTTGGTTTCTTGGCATCTGACTTACTAGTTGTATTTATTCTGGGTGCAGTTTCTCTCTTTAGTTTAGGGCTTTCTTGTTTTTTCTCCCTTCTTGTTGTGTCATAGAAGCTAAGGATATAGTTGGTACTCTAAGCCATGGAGGGTGAAGCTGCCCACATTGCCCCAGGGACCAATAAAGCCTCTCTCACATTTTTCCTCTGTCAGAGGTAGGGACAAAGCTGAAGCCAGGTGTAATAATCTACATCATGTAGCCAAGACCATCTGTAGTTGCCTGGAGAGACTGATGAATCTTCACACCCCTTCCTTGCCTGCCTGGGGCAGGGATGGAGCTCCAGGTGTGGGCAACAATCTATGCTGTGCAGGTCCAAAATGACCACAGTTGCCCATGTCAATGGATGTAGCACCACCCCTCCTCACCTGCCAGGGGAGGGGATAGAAACTCTGGAGTGCCCAACAATCTAATCCATGTGGGCTAAATGCACCTGCAGTTGCCCTGAGAGGTTGAGTACATACTGTCCCTTCTGCCCTTTAGGGTTGGAGATGGAGACACATGTGCCCAACTGTTAAGTCAGTGTATGCCAAAAGTGCCTGCTATTGCCGAGAAAGTCTGAGGAAACACCAGGTCCCTCTTATCCTATTGGGGGGTTAGGGGTGGATCTACAGGCACCCAACAGATCAGTTCCTACAGGCTAAAAGTACCTGCCATTGCCTGAAGAGGCTGAGGAAACACCAGTCCTATCCTATAGTATTAGGAGGTGTGGGTGGATACACAGATGCCCAACAGTTCAGTCTGTGTAGCCTGAAAGTGCCTTCCATTGCCTGGAAAGGCTGAAGTAACACTAACACCCTCTGATCCTATTGGGAGATAGGGCTGGATCCACAGCCACCCAAAAGTCCATTCTGTGCAGGCCGAAGGTGCCTGCCATTGTTCAGAAAGGCTAAGGAAACACAGCTCCCGTCCTATCCTACTTTGGGGCAAGGATGGAGCAACAGCCATGAGACTATTCAGTCTGTGTGGGCCAAAAGCACCAGGGAGGCTTGGGCAACACCACTTCCCTCTTGTCCTTTTGGGGTTGGGTGTGGAGCCACAGATGTCTAACACTTGAATTCATGCAAGCCAAAATGCCTTCAGATGACCTGATAGGCTGAGGAAACACCAGCCCCCTCCTACCCTGTGTGGGGGTGAAGGTTGAGGGTGGAGATAGAATCTAAGGTGCTCAACAAACCAGTTTATTCAGGCTGACAACCTGCAGTTGCCCAGAGAGGTTGAAGAAACACAGCTCCCTCCTGTCCTATTGTGTGTGGGGATGGAGCCTCAGGTGTCTGAGTATTCAGTCTGTGCTGGCCAAAAGTACCTGTAGTTAGCTGGAGAGGCTGGTGCAGGTCCCATCAGCTTCCTCCCTGCAGAGGTGGTTCTGGGGCCTAGGCTAGGCCTGCAGTCCAATATGAGTGGAAACAAGCCAGCCCCTACAGTTACTGTTATTTTCAGTCAACACAGCTTCCACTCATGCTTGGGGCAGAGTTAAAATGGTGGCTACTAGCTTCTTTCCAACTTGGACAGGTTCAAACTTTAGCTGTTTTTAGGATTACACTTTAGCTAGCTGAATTTACTAATCTATAGCTGAAGTTGGTGGACAATCATCTCTTCCTCTCCCAATTTTAGGAAATGGAGCTTTTAACTCCCAGCCACTGAATAGAACCAAGGCAGCTTGAACTTTCAGTGGTGGAGGGGCACCAGCTTCCATGATGTGGAGTGCTCAATGCACAAAACTTCACTGCAGATGGACCATTTCCTCCTTGAATTCATTCAAGAATGTTGCAGGATGATTTCTGGTCTCCTGGAAACCCAAAGCAGGTGATTTAGATAGCTCTGGGTGATTACTAAGATCTGGCTTTTGGAGCTCCTTACTCAACCACCATCTTTACGCTCTTACATCAATTTTACCAAAGGTATTATACCCAATGGAAGTATTAAAAATAAGAAGTGTAGAGTTGTGGGATTATTGATATATAAATTATATTCTGTCTGTCAATTATCATAACCATGGTAAGAAAATAAAGGTGGGAAATGACCAAGTATCTCAACAGACAGGGCCTTTTGAACATCTTGGCCATTATATATCTACAAATTTGTATGGGATATTAATTTGTCCTTGTTGCTATAGGTTTGTTTTTCTGGATAGAAAGAGACCTTCACATTAAATAACAAAATATTAAACTTTACTCCTGGACAATGCCTGCTACTTTCATAAATAAGATGGCCAAAAGCTCTGGAATATATAACCCTTGTGTAATAAAAGAAAACAGACTAATAATCCAAGCCCTCAAACTTATTGCATGCACCTAAGAACCTTATTCTTATAATAATAAAATTAAGCCTAATCATAATTAATGCCTAAGAATTACCTCCTGAAAAACTCCTTTTTACTTAAGTGTGGCCACTCTCTAAGACAATCTCTGCAAATAAACTCACTATCTACCCCCTGACATGAGTCATGAGCCAGGGATAAGCCTCTCTGACACAGAGGGATTACTACCAAGCATGAATTAGCAATGCATTTGGAGAAAGACCTTGATCAAAAGGGGGAAATATTAAATAAAAATAGAGTTTTTATGGATAGGAGATTTCAAAAATGAGTTGTGAGGTCATTCCAGAGGTTATGCTTATGCAGTTCTCAGACTTCACGAACTGCCACAAAAAAACAAAGCCTCAAAGAAAAGGGTGCCTCAGGGCCCTAGGAATGTCTGGACATCATAAGCAAGACACAGGGCTCCTGAAATCAATACCCTCTTTGCAGGTTCTATCTGGAAATACATGAAAATCTATTTCTCCAATATATCATAGATATACTCATAAATCCCCTAATCATGAAACACGTAATTCTTTTATTTGAATATATAATATTCAATTTACCTATTAAACATATTTCTCAGAGACTTATAGCCTTTGAATTACTCCTATGCTTGTTGAACCCTGAAACCCAGCAGACATGTGGCTAACTACTATTTCCCAGTCTTTGGCTTGCCTAGATAACTAAAAATGGTTGATGATGGACCAGCTTTATCCAAAAAGCAAGAGGCACCTTCAGCTGCAAGCAAAAAATTCCACTCCACTTCCCCATAATATCTATGCCCCTTTTCAGCCAGAAATAGTCAGAGAAGACATTTCCCCAAATTCCTCATGATTGAAGAATGAACAAAATAAGGAGGGAATGTAACCACTGACTAAAGCAGAAATATTTTTTGTAATAATTTTCTTGCATTAACTGAGTAAATTGTAATATTGATATAAAAATAAATTTAAATAAGAAATAGTAAAAAGAGAAAGTATAAATTTTATAATTGTAAATATATTCATTTCTCTCATTAAGAGAGAAAGACCCTCAGATTGAAACAACAATGAACACAACTGTGTTCTGTATCCAAAGATAGCAGAAAAGCAAAACAAATGAGAAGTGTTAACAAAGAAAGAGTGGACCATAAAAGAAAGGTAAAGCCAATGAAAGTGAAAATGTGAATGGTAATATTCAAATTAGCAGATGAATTGGGTTTGGATATGAGAGCAAGAGCAGGGCCAAAATGAGTGGTAAGATTTTAGACTGAGCAAACCGGCAAACTCACATAGGGAAGACAGAGAGAAATTGGTGAGGGTACTCAAATCTTCACAATCTTCTGTGTTAAACAAATGTGTATATGATGGTATATGCTACAAAACAGAATGTTCTCTTTCCTAAATAAAGTTATAAATCTTGCACTATGAATGTCCTGGTGACATAACTTTATTTTAAATGAAGGCACTTATTTATATATTCATTACTTTCAAAAATGGCATCATGTTCTATGATACAGATTGAAATTCTGATAAATAACAAGTCCAAAGGAAGAGAAATACATAACACCAAGAAAGCAAAATATATAAAAATCCATGAAAAATATATTTAGAAATTCATAATGAAACATAAGAAAATGAATTTTGTCTGCTAAAAATAGTTGGGACTTAAAGGTATGAATATGTACAAAAGGCATTTACAGGGTTATATATTTCTACATAAAGGTGCAAATACACATACTTTGAATTGTGAAAGACATGTTTGCTCTATGATACCCAAGGTTAAATAGAGATAACTCATTAAGATATGCTGAGGTCAATTAATGAAGGAGGCAGGAGAGCATTTGCTTCTATAAGGCAGTATGACAATGAGTGTGTGTTGCTACAAAATTAAAAGATTTAAGCAAGTAGGAACAAATAAATAATAAATATTTAATTTTGTAGTCTAATATCAGGCAATTAACCATATAGCTCATTGGGATAAATCTTAGGGGATTTAATATAGAATGGGATCCATTCAAATCTCTTGGATTAAAAGGATAATAGGAATAAATTTATTGAATAAAATAAAGCATGCAAATAGCAGGGAATTTTTTTTTCATTGGATGCAAGCCTGACCTCACAAAATGGTCAAACATCTGTTGATGAAATAGTGCAGATTTTTTTTCCTTAGAACAACTCTATTTAAGAAAAAATGTTTGGTAAATCTATTTAATTGGAGTTGAGATACAAAATTCTCCCATAGGTCATTTTTCTATCAGAAATCCCGTAGGATATTGTCCATAATTTGTCAGGCCCAAATATAAATATTTCAGTCATTTTCCTTTGGAAAGTCACAGTTAGATTCATCTACTAGGGTATATTATGCCTGGGAATATTAGAAAACCATAGTCACTGAACTAGAATATATTACTGAGACCTTTGAGACAGAAGGCATTGCCAGCACTGGGGAACAAAATGTCATTGGGCATTATATATATATATATTTTATAAAGAGTATGAAAATATGATGCTGCATAATGTGAAGCAATAGGAAACATTAAGAATAATTCAGATGAACTCTCCAAATAAAAGGAACAAATGTGAGTGTCCATGCTTTCTTTAATATAATGAAAATTAGCAAATAATATACACAGGGAGGGGGAAATATGCAATTTTACTGATACTGTGTTTCTTGTATTTGGAAATAATCAAAAGATTGTTACAACTTTATTTCAATTTAGAGATGGAAAACCTGTCTCAAATTCTGTCCCATGTACAGGGATGAAAACAGTAATTTAAATGGTCAACCCAAGCTCTTCACTCCTATCTATGAGGAAATTGTGTCTTGCAGAGTTATATGGTTGAAATAATTTATTAACAATTGGATCATGTTGTGTAATATAGACTATTGGGCTTATATCATCATTACAAAAATAATCATGAACAAATCATCATATTATTAACATTTGTGAGATTCTTTTGCTCAGAAATCAACCTTTTTCAAATTCAAACATTTTCTGTATGTGAGGAAAGGAAACCACATTAATGAGGGAGGTTTAACTCTATTTTGAGAGATATTAAATGTTAATTCTCATAATCACCATCACTGAGAAAATCGTACAAGGAAACATCCACTTTCAATTTGGAGTGTTTGAGGAAGGACCCAAAACTGGCATGAGACTGATTTTAAGTGTCAACATTGGCTTATGATCACTCATTGCCTGAGATGCTAAATGGAGTAATGGTGCAGTGGAAGAAGGCTGCTTAATGGTGACTGAAATTCACTCTCTTTCTTCTTTGCTAGGAACACAGCAAAGTTCTTCCAGCATCCCTTGCCTGGAAAACAAGAATCACCATTTTCAGAAATCCCCTAAATCCTAAAGAATTGATAGCTTCCTGTAAGAAATATTATATTTTCACACTTTTGTATCTCCCCTGACCCATATCCTTATACCTGCTCTGTAAGCAAGAGAGTCATCTTGAGAGCCCATGGTAAATTAGAAAATCAATTAATAAAAAGAATTTAATTCTACCTTCAGAAAAAAAACATACTGATAGATGAAAAGCCTTAGTAATTACTTAATGATTTTTATCCGAGTGTGGTTGAAAACATTAAAGGAACAGACAGTAAAATTAGCATTGGGTCTAATAATAAATTTCATAAAAACATTTTATTTCAATAAAATTATTAATTTCTTAACTATTATTTGAAAATTGTGTGTTGCATGATTTTAATGGCAAGTGAAGAGAATTATTGGGAAGATTACTTTTAAATAATAACATTTTTCATACATATACACAAGTATTCAAAATATGCACATAATGATTACAACAAAAGCAATGATTCTCTGGATTTAATCTCCTAGATTTAATTTTTAAATACGTTTTTATTATGCAAAATATCAATAATATAAAATTTATCATTTTAACCCTTTTAAAGAGTACAATTCAGTGGTATTAAGTACATTCAAAATGTTGTGCAACCATCACCACTATCTAGTTCAAGAACTCCTTCATCATCTTTTCTTTGGAGTTTTTCTATGTATTAAAATATGGTATTTTTATAAGAATATAGATAAAAAAGGAGAAATATGTTTTAAGTTGTAAGATAATGGATATAAGAATAAAAGATAGGATAAATTGACAATTAAATTATGATTGTTTAATAAATGTGCAGTATTTTATGTAAGCCAGAGATTCATTTCACTTTCTGAAACTTGTCTTCCCCTTTCTTATCTTAGATGCACACTAAAGGTCATAGATATGTCTGTGCTTAGAAATAAGAGCCAAGTCCTTGCAGACGAAGGCTCAGAGCCAACTTTGTGATTTACATATTTGAATTCATGTGAGTGCCCATGACATTGACATATGTGGACTTGCACAGAACTCATTGCAGATCCATATGTATAATTCATTGTTTAGGGTCAATCTAGTTAAGTATTGGGCAAAGAAAACAGAGGTGATCATTTCATGCCACAGAAGATCATAGAGAAGTATGGCCACAAACCTCAAATCTAGGAATACCAACAAAACTCAGAAGATGGGAAGCAAATTAATTATTAATATGGGGGCAGTGTAATGTGAGCTTCATTCATGATGAATTTGGAATAAAAGGTGACATTAATGATAAACACCACTCACATACACATTAACACACACATGCATACACTTAGAGGGTAAAATATGCTCTCCTAGATTTATGAGATATTAGGTTCACACTATCTGATACAACAAAAAACTTACATTTGGAGATTTAACCCACAAGAAACAACTTAATTAAAGCTCAAAAGCAGTGAAATGTGGGTTATTTCCTTGTCATTGAGTGGGATACCTACATTCATTTCATAATGAGGCACTACCATTTTCTACACATATCTTCCAAAGTTACCTGTCATGGCAGGATAAAACACATCACCTTACACTGGTTGCTATAAGATTAAATGTCATCACCAATAATAACTGGTATGGAGTATGAGGAATGCAGTGCATCTTAGGCCCCTGGTAAAGACAATGTTGTTGACTGAAAAGAAAGACTGTTCAAAGTGAAATCAGGAATAGCTATAGACCCTCATTTTGAGTATATGAAGTGTGTTAATTGTAAATGTAAAAAAATTACAAAAGATTTATATATAGTTTACAGTAAAACTCTTACAACTTTTATTGTTCTCTATGATTTCCCCTGCAATAAATATGAGATATACTTGATGTTTGATGTTTAGTTTGTTTTGCTAGCATTGAGAATGATTAAATAGTACACTGAAAAGATGGTTCTATACAGAGGTTTTTAAACTTATATAAAGAAAAAAATTAATAATTAAAGTGATAATACATTATTGGTGAATTTTTAATAGCATATTTTTATTAGAGAAGTTGTGAGCTTACAAAACAAGTATGCATAACATGCAGAATTCCCAAATATCACTCCTCTACCAACACCTTGCATTGTTGTGGAACATTTGCTCCCAATTATGAAAGAACATCATCAAAATATTACCACTAACTACAGTCCATAGCTTACATGTGGTATTTTTTTCATGTAGTCTCCTATTATTAACACCATGTATTAGTATTGTGCATTTGTATAGCTCATGAGAGAACACTCTCATAGTTGAACTGTAAACCACAGTCCATCATTCACCACATGGTTCACTGTGCTATTATTGGTTATTTTTAAATTATATTCCTTCCATTCTAGCAGTTGAATTTAATTCATCATGGGAAAGAATGAGGCAACAGGAATGGATTATATTCTCCTGGGACTCTTCCCTGGCATGAAGCATGCTGACATCCTCATTGGTGTGAGCATCCTCATCCACCTTGCTGCCCTCACAGGGAATTACATCCTGATTTTCCTCATCCTGTTGGATTCCAGGCTCCACACACCGATGTACATCCTTCTCAGCCAGCTGTCCCTTATTGATTTGTTCTTCATCTCTACCACTGTCCCCAAGATGGCCATGAACTTCTCAGGGAAGAAAAACATCTCAGACATAGCCTGTGGGACCCAAGTATTTTTCTTTCTGATGCTGGGGGGAGCTGAGTGCATTCTCCTGACTCTCATGGCGTGTGATCGCTATGTGGCCATCTGCCATCCATTGAGATATACAGTCATCATGAACCAGAGGGTCTGCCAAAAGATGGTCATGGTGTCCTGGGCTGGGGGTGCCATAAATGCTCTAGCCCAGGCTGTATACACCATGGACTTACCTAAATGTGGCCACAAGGAGATAGAACATTTTTTCTGTGAAGTCATGGTTATATTGATTTTCTCCTGCAAGGATACCTCTGCATATAAACTGGCAATACTTGTGGTAGGCATTATACTACTCCTTATTCCTCTTGTCATCATCTTTTCCTCTTACACTATCATCTTCATCACTGTCTTTCGCATGCATTCCCCCAAGGGGAGGAACAAAGCACCAGCCACTTGCTCCTCCCACCTGATGATAGTGGGGCTCTTTTATGGCCCATCCATCTACACATACATGACTCCTGGTGCCTCACACAGCCCTGATAAGGACCCGGCTGTATCACTGTTCTTTTCAATTATCACCCCTACATTGAACCCCTTTATTTATAGCCTGAGAAACAAGGATGTTTTGGGGGCCTTGGGAAGATATTGGAAAGGTGTCAGTTCTTAAATTAAAACTGCCAATTTTTTTTTATTTTATAAAATATAAAATATTTTGTAATGTGTGATAAGTCAATAAATATCTGTGTTCTTTAAGATCTTTGACTATAAATATATTTAGCCTATTACTATTTGATTTGATTTTGGTCTACTTAAATTTCATATATGTCTTATTAAGTCAAATTAATTTCATTTAATTCAGTCAGAACTTATTTTTTATTTGTGTTACATTTACTTATCTTTTTTTTAACCATTCTTTAGAGATGTTTGTGTGGAATTTAAAACTCTTTGGTGCAGATATGCTGCATTCCAATGGTTTGTAACTTCCACAGTTTTTAAATTTGAAATGGGTATGTAAAAATTGCTTCACAAAAGTTTAATACAATCCTGTCTTGAGAATTAGAAAAAAAATACATTATATCAATTAATAAATATTCACCCAGCAATTTTTGCTTAGAAAAATTGTACAATGGATTAATTTTAAATAAATGTGTTAATTTCAGCAAACAATAATTTCATTGTAAATAGTAAAATTTAAAAGAAAAAGAAAATAACCAGTAATTGATAAGTAGATTATTATTATTAACTAATGAGGTTTATTTAGCAGATAGCAAAATGTTTATGCTATTATGTTGAAAGAAATAGGTTAGATAGTCCACTAATGTCAATACATATCATGACCAATTTGTGTGGTACTGATTATCATTTTACTTTTCCTTTACATTTTGAATGGTAGCTATTTCTTTTTGTCTGCCCTGCCTTCTTTGCTAGAATCCTTCTTCTGGGAAAACAGCACCCTTTTTTGGAGATTTCTTCCTTTCCCTGCCTGCATGGTTCTAGTGCCACACCAATAGCTATCCACTACCTCTGACCAAAGAAGTTTTCATCTAAATTACGTATTGAGTCCATGAAGCTAAACTGTGGGATTTGCTGGAATTTTGCAAACTGTATAAATGGTGAACCTCTATTTCATTTTGGATAACAATTAGCAAGACTGTGATTCCAGAACTGTCAGTAGATATAATCCCAGTCAAAGGAGAAAATTACCTAACAGCAGTACAAAATATTGTGACTGGAATACAAACAGAAGTGAATATGAAAGACAAAGTGTGAGTGATTGAAAAAGGTACTGAAACTAGAGTTTTTCTTTGTTTCCAGTGTTACCTTGGCCATGTTGTAGCCATGGACATGTTCAGATTTGATTGCTGATATGAAACCATTTTGCAGAACTCTGCCATGGTGACTGGACATTTTTAGGTCGGTAGATTTTCCGTCAGTCTGAATCCTGTCAGGAAAATAATTTCAGCAGACTTGGCAGAGAACCTGAGATGTACATATCACATGATTTGAAATAAACATTTGTTAGCTTAAACCTATGAGATTTGAGGGGTTGTTTGTTAGTATATCACACCTTAGTCAATCTTCAGTGATAAATGTGGAATAATACCTAATGCTGATAAATGGGTGTAAAATATGCTGTACACATTGGTGGTGGCAATATTAAGGGAAAGAGCATTATTGAATAAGGATATGGCAATTTAAATTCCATGAAAGCAGACCTGAGTTTGTTAACTACCCTAGCCCAGAACCTACAAAATTACATTGGACATACAATTAGCCAAGCAATATTTGTCAAATGAACACATAAATGGCACATCTTATTTAAATTAAAAAGAAAACAAAATATGTACACTCTGATCTTGTATTTTAAACCCATAAAATCTGTCTTCACAGGGCAGTTTCTTGTAGCATTGTTTATAGCAGAGAAAAATAGAAAATAAATTGAATGTCCATCAAAAGAAGAATGACATTCATAGCAAGTAACATTATTTTGCAATTGAAAAGAACTTCTTAGAACCCTGTAATTTTGTCA